>CM076573.1:152643573-152933126 GCA_034641835.2 Pinus albicaulis
AGAAAACACTAGGACTCATTTAGCATTTTGATGACAAAATCCACCCTAGCTTTGGGGTGAAGCTGGAGGGAAAAACTCTACCGATCACTTGTGTCGAAAACAAAAAACCTCCTAGGATAGAAATCGTCACCAACATACTAGGCTTACCTAGGTTGTTACATACATGATGGTCTTACTTAGATCATTTACATCATAAACATCCAGAATGGGTTTACATCGTTCATAAAACTGTCGGCTGCTCGATGGAATCTAAATGGCGCGAACACGTCAAACATGATGAATCCCATTTAAAAAAATGGGGGTGTACTGCTATGGGGTCGTTGACAAAGTGTGGTCAACACACTGTTCTGCACCAGCAAAAACAATTCCCCGCCAGTAACTTCGAAGAACTAAACTACATCTCCAGCCACAGCAACTGGCGCAGCGTCACCCCCTCTCAGACTGCGTCAACCTCTGTGTCAGCTCTGCATGAGCTAGCCTGGCTCTGCGTCACCCTTATGAGCCTGCATCAGCTCTCCGTGAGCTAGACAGGCTTTGCGTCACCCCTGCTGGGTCTGCGTTGTCCCTCTGGTGTTGTGCTGCCTCTTTCCGGATTTGTATTGTCTCAACTGCCTTCCTGCAACAAAAAACTTCGTCACTTCGTTGATGGCTTTGGCTCCCCCTAATCTGCAATAACTCTGATACCATGTGAAAATTTCTGAATCCTTATTAGAGAAACCCTACTGCAGTATTCTCATTTACTTCTCCTACTTGTTAGATTTAATTAACAAGTTATTTTCCTGAATTGTTCAGTAAAACATCAAAGTAAATATCATTGCAGCCTACACATACATACAAATCAAGTACTAAAGAATTAAGCACACACGACAAAGGACACTATTTTTTGGACAAATGTCCCCGAAAAAACCCAATGTGGAAAATCGGTGCAGCAGCTCTCAAGGGTTTTATTATTATGCAGAATTCTGAATACAAACAAGGGCACCAGTAGTGGTTTTCCCAACAGATGTACCTCTATCTCCAGAGACAAAAAATATAGTTGATCCAGTTGAGAATGAGGAACCCCACAAGTGCCTATGCAGTCACTACATAACCCTTCAGTGTGCTTGCATCACTTTGTCTGATCTGCTGAATACGAGCCCTTTATGGCCCACTGAAACCCTAGCGTTGCAGCCTCTGGCTCTGCGTCAGCCCCCCCTGGCCTGTGTCACCCTCTTGTGACTGTGTCAGCTTCTGCGTTGGCTCTGCGTGAGCCTGGTTGGGTCTGCGTCACCCCTACTGGGCCTATGCTGCCTCTGTGTCACCCTTCCTGGACTACGCTGCCTCTCTGCAATTGTAATCTCTTGCCTCGGATTCAAAAATCCCTCTGTCAATCTGCCCCTCGCTGCACTACAAGCTCACTCGAAATTCTTAACAAACCGCGCCCCAGAATTTCGACTTAGCTCAAGTGTTACTGCTCTGTGTGTCTTCTCCAACTGACCCCAAGCCTTCCTTCAATACTTTTCTCGTTGAACAATCAACAGTCGTGATCTAATCTCTAATCGACAGCTAAGATTAGAAAAGACTTGATCCACGTCACTTAGAACATTCTCACCCACATGTTTTAACTTTTAATTAATTCACTTTAATTATTTATTTCCCCGAAGTTAGACTTAGGGTCTCCATTAAAATAATTAATTATTTGAATAACTTTCACACCAGGTGGAATTTCTCCAAACAATTTATGGGTCTTGGAGATCTCATGTGTCCTAGCCCCTCCATAAAGTTTCAGAGCTAGAGCACATCCGATGCTACCCAAAAATCAACAATATAATTCACTCATGATTTGTTGTTATCAAAGCAAATCATGAGGCACGGATCTTGTTCTCGCTCGCCTATTGCCAACTACAAAGGTTGACCTTGTCTTGACCTTATTACCAGTACCTGTTTCCATCGCTCTGGCTCATGAGCACAGGAGGAAATCGTTGGATGTCTCAATTGCCACCTACCCATATATTTCGCTCTCCAATTAGCATCTTGGAACCTGTCAAACCATGGACTTGGTTGCAGAATCGTGTATTAGTTGCAAAATCATTAGAATTTGGTAGCTGAAGTAAACATTAAACTAAATAATAAAGAACATTATCATTTTATGAAATAAGATAGAATTGTATACCTGCCAGATCATAAGCCTTGTAATTTGATACCCAATGTGACATTATGAAGGTCAGGAAGAAGGAGATGGACTGAAAAAGAGTGTCAAAAAGAAGCAATTGTGGGCTAGAAAAAACCCCATTGGTAGCAAATGGGTATTTAAAAAGAAGATGAATGCAAAAGGAAAAGTGGAGAAACACAAAGCTCGATTAGTGGTGAAAGATTATTCCCAGGTGCCAAGAATTGATTTTGGTGATATTTTTCTCCTGTTGACAAGTTAGCTTCTATCAAATTTCTTTTATCCGATGCTACTACTTTGGATTTTGAGGTAGAACAGATGGATGTGACGACAGCATTCCTACATGGGGATCTAGAAGAAGAGATCTACATGAAGCAGTCAGAAGGCTTTGCAGTGAAGGGTAAGAAAGAACTGGTGTGCAAGTTAAAGAAGTCTCTGCATGAAAAAAAGCAATCACCAAGGATGTGGTATCAAAAATTTGATACATATATACAGGGACTTCACTTCACGAGGAGCAAAGCAGATCACCGCATGTATTATAAATTACTTGGTGATCATGTTATTTATTTGGTCTTGTATGTGGATGATATGTTGTTGATTGGAAATGACAGAGAAATTATCTAGGATGTGAAGACCCAATTGTCTTCTAAATTTGACATGAAGGATCTCGGTGCTGCAAACTTCATTTTGGGCATGGAAAGTAAACAAAATTAGGAAAAGACGAAGCTTTGGTTAAACCATTTGAAGTATGTTGAGACAATATTGTAGAGGTTTAATATGCAGGATAGTAAACCGGTGAAGGTTCCTATTCCTATAAGTGTAAAATTATTTGCTAAACAGTGTCCCAAGACACAGGAAGAGGAAGAGGACATGTCTCGCGTTCCATATGCGAATGCAGTTGGTAGTTTAATGTATGCAATGGTCTGTATGAGACGAGACATTGCACATGCAGTGGGAGTATTAAACAGGGTTAGTCAAAACCAGGGAAGGAGCAATGGACAGCAGGATAACGGGTTTTCAGATATTTGCGTGGCACTAGTGTTGATTTTTGGTAGCGTCGAAAGTGTTTTAAGTCTCCAAATTTGTGGAGAGGTTTAAGCACATGTATTCCAAAGAACCCAGAAACTGTTTGTGAAAATTCCACTCGAAATATGTTTTATTGTAAAAAATAATTATTTTAATGGGGACCATAAGTCTAAACTTAGGGAAATTAAATAATTAAAGGGTATTAATAAAACATAGTTTGAATGATCTAGAAAAAGCGAAGATCAAGTCAAGTTATAATCTTAGTCGTTGATTAGAGATCTAATCTTTGTCGTTGATGCCTCAACGAGAAGACTATAAAGGAAGGCTTGAGGGCCATTTGGAAAGACACACCAAGTGAATCTAGAGATCGAAATTTCTGAAGTGAGCAGTGCTCAAGACGAGAAATCGATCTAAGTGATTCCAACGCAGAGAGGGGCAGATATAGCTTCCGAAGAGAGCGATTTTCTCAGTCAGAGAATCATCAACAGAGAGAGGCAGAGACTGATCCAACAACTCTCACGTAGAGGCTGACGCAGAGCCACGCAGGGTTACGCAGAGGCAACGCAGAGGATAAGAGAGAATCTGAGATTTTGCAGAAGAATCAGTTTCAGAAGCTGGGAACCGAGGTGTGAGACCGAGAGGCTGTGAACAGTGATTTCGGGCTGCAGATCGATCCTCTGATTGGGTGACGCAGTGCCTAGAGAGGGTGACGCATGGATTGCATAGGGACTAAGCAGTGGCAGTGCAGAGCCTACCAGGGGCACCTTATCCAGTGACTGGATCAGCCAATATTTTTCAATGATTGCGTGAGGTAATCTCACAAATATTTCTGCCAGTATTGCTCTCTCTATAATTGAATAACCCTTGAGGTATTCAAAGATGTATTTAGGATTTTCTACTGCTTAATAAAATCAAACCCTCATATCTATTGCACTGGTTTTCTCACATTGGGTTTTTCCGGGGACTTTCGTCCAAAATAAAGGTGTCCTATGTGATTGTTTTTCTTTGCTCAATTTCCTTGTTTCAGAATCATATTTAATTAAGTGTAGACTGCTTCAGAAATTTATTTCAATGTTTTAATAAGTAATCTGAAATAATTTTGTAATGTAATTTACAAAGTAGGTGAAGTAGATTCAGCTGGTTGCAGTAGGATTCTGAGATCGTTAGATCTAGGAACTTTCACAACTAGTGATTATGGTTTGTGCTACCAAGGAAGACCAAGATTGGGCAGAGTGTTGGACATATGTGGCTTTGTTGATGCAGACATGGACTAGAGATCTAGATCAGAAGAGATCTACAAGTGAGTATGTGTTTAACCTATTTGGAGGAGCAGTCAGTTGGATGAGCAAGAGACAGTTTGTAGTGTCAAGTTCAGAAGTTGAATACATGGCAACCACTCATGCAAGCAAAGAAGCAATTTGGTTGCAGAAATTGTGTTCAGGTATGGGGTTGTTACAGTGAGCTATAAGGGTAGATTGTGACAGCGAGAGTGCAATTTTCTTTACAAAGAACCATACTTATTATTCGAAGACAAAGCATATTGATGTTCAATATCACTTTGTGAGGGATATGGTTGAAAACAAATAGGTGTTGCTGGTAAAGGTGAACACTATGAAGAATATTGCAGATGCATTGACAAAGTCTGTGAGCATTGAGAAGTTTTCTTAGTGTAGAGAAACAATGGGCATTGCGGCCCTGGACCTATGATTATGTACTCCTGCGACCCCTATGTGCAAATAAAACAACAAGTGGGAGAATGTTGGGTATGTGTTATATTCTTTGCATGAATAGCCCCAGGATGGTTTGGTGGACCCAAGGATGGGGGACGAGGCCATGGATGGTGGGCGGACCTACCCATGGTTTTGGGCATGATGGTTTTTCCCATGGAATTTTGAAGATCCGGTCAACGAAACTATGGTTATATTCTAATCCACAGTTAATGGATTGGGGATTTATGAATGCTTCATCATGTATATAATGTATTGTAACATTGAAAGGAAGATAATGAAAAATCAATCTGGTTTTTTCCTGGTTTTGGGTTCCAAGAGAAAAATCTTTGTGTGTATTTTTCTATTCTCGTCATTGTATATTTTATGGTTTTTTTTAAGAATTCGTTTGCAGGTAATTTCTATACAGGGTTAAAACCTTCATACATAAGAAGAACGTTTCCTAGAAATACGCACCTTGCTAAAACTAGGACACCTCTAGTGCATGTACTTTTGTCCAATATTTGAAATTGTTCTAACACTTGAAAAATACTTTCTAAATATAAGAAAAGCAAACTTTTTCTAAATAGGAACTACATTATACTTAGAGATACATTGTATTCTCTAATGCTAGAAAAGAAAATTAATCTAGAAGACAATTTCTAATGAAAGAAAAACTAATTTGGAGTCCTCTAAGGTTGGGTCATGCATGCATGCATGCATGCATATACCCTCTACCTCTTCATAATTGTTGTGTGCCACACAAGCCACACTAATGTTGCACCATCATCCCAATTCCCTTTCTATTGTGCGTAGGAACCGAGACAGAAGAACAAGGTTGTACAAATCTAACATCAATGTTGTTGTCCCCTCATTCACACTATCATCACTACGAAAGGGAGCTATATTAAAGATGTTGCAAATGAATATGATGCTACAAGGGAACACTTTAAAGCAATACATAAAGCTAACACCTCTTTTAAGCATTAGTGTAATTTGATTCTATAAATTTCTAGGACTAGTTGAATGTGTTACATTTTACCCACAAATAGGTTACCACATCACACCACCTCCAAATATGTTGGTTGTTTTAGGATTTTAAATAAATTCTTGAACTTTACCACACAATCATGGGTAATGTCTAGCAATATTTTATGTGATTGTTGCATTACCTAGAAAATTATAAGTGAGCAAGGAACGATGGCATTTTTAATTTATTTTGTAGCTTCATAGAGTTTTGAATCCCAACGTCTCAGCAAGCTTCATTTGATTTCATGGGTGCTCAAACATCACACAAAGGATCACATCTATTACTATTTAGCCTAATAGGTTCTTTTCTGCATAAACCATTTGCTACTTTGCGGAATTCTAAGAGATTTTCACATGTTTTTTATGCAAACCCTCCTTGATCTCCAAAAAACTTGTGGGTTAGGGTTGGCCATTTTTATTCATTGTGTCATGGTATGACACAACCCCTTCACTTGACACATTTGATGAAATTGCACAAATAACTTTTCCTATTTGGTTTTCATTAGCGCATATATCCCTTCAGTACCTTTCTTTCTTTCTTTTTTAGAATCTTTTCAAAGTTGAAAAGCTTATAATATTTTAAAACATTCAATCATTCTAAGTTAAGTTAAATATTATTTTTTAATACGGACTTGGTTGATTGGTAAAGTGAAGTTGTTTCTATTCTCCCCACAAGGTTAAAATATTCCTAAAGAGATGTTCACCCCTCATGGGATGTCACATCCCTATAAGCAAATGCACATGCCTCATTGTAGTATCCTAAGTAGGAAATTTTGAAAAGTGTTACTTACAGACATCAATTGCAAGCATCTATATAAAAACTATTTAAAATGACACCCATGCCCATATTTTCCCAATCCCACATTTAAGAAACACGTGCGACTTAAGTTATTTTGTATTTCTCATGGTGGACAATTTGGAATTTGCGTTATCAAATTAATTACATACCCTAGGCCTTGGGCTATAACATGTAAACTTGAGTTTCTCAACTTTAATGAATCTATAGCTTTAATTCTACTATTTGTTTAAGTATGAATCTATAACTCAAGCATATGAATATGACAAAATAGCTAGGAATAATGGAGGAAAAACAAAATATATGGGATATGATATGAATTATCCATGAATATGAATTACAAGAGAGCATAGAGAATTACTTTAAAGAATATTTTTGAATATCACAAAAAGTTTTGCCATTCTTGTGTTGTTATATATAGATCTATTAGGACTTTGAAGGTCCACGAAATGGACCTTTGCATACTTAAAACTACATGCATCAGACCACAACCATTCCCTTGTGATTCAGACAACCAATCAATAATTAGAACAGTATATAAGAAAGTTTTAGGAACATCTAGAGGAATTTCTAAAGAACTGTTAGCTTTAGGGTTACTCGAAAAGTGTCTACCCCATGTGTGAAAATTCCTAGATCTGGAATCCTACTGCAGCAATTGATGAGAAATCTTCTACTTGTTAATTACTTGAACAAGTTATTTACTGTTTTCTACGGTAAATACTAAAACCCATACACTACAGCGTTCACAAAATTAAACTACGGAAAATAAACGTGCAAAAACAAGATCTGAGGAATAATAAATCACAGACACATGACACCGTTGTTTTTGCACCAATGTCCCCAGAAAAACCAATGCAGGAAAATCGGTGCAGCAGCTGAGGGTTTATTTATCATGCAGTAATTCTGAATACAATCTGGGATGCCTTGCTGGCTATCCTCGCAGAGAATCTGACTGACAAAAAGCTAGTGAGATTACCTCACACACTGACATTAGAAGCCCAAACTGGCCAAAACCCAAACTGATAAGCCCTCCACTGCCTCTACGCAGTCTCTGCGTGGGGACTGCATCACTGTTGCTAGGTGTCTCTTCTGCTGGCTGGATCTGACCCTCTGGCCTCTCCCGGTCTCACACCTCGACTTTCCGGCACTGTATTTGACCGATCCTCAGCTGAATCACTGACTTCCTCAAGGCCACTCCGTTGCCTTTGCAGGCCCTGTGTAGCTGCTAGACTGTCCCTCTGCATACTGCTCTCTGTCTTCTCCGTAGTGTATTCCTCGGCTCAGGAAAACCTCCAACCAACAATTATCTCTGCCCCTCTCTACAAAAATCTTCTCGATTGATTTTCTCTCTGAGCATTACTCACTAAAGAATTTAGATCCCTAGATTTTCTCTTCTGATGTGTCTTCTAAATGATCTATCAAGTCCTTATAATCTTCTCGTTGAGACTTCAACGGCCGAGATTAAATCGTTAATCAACGACTAAGATTAACTTTTGACTTGATCTTCATCTTCTCTAGAAGATTGACACTTTGTTTTATTAATACCCTTTAATCATTTTAATTTCCTAAGTTTAGACTTAGGGTCCCAATAAAAGTAATTAATTATTTTAATAGAACACACTCTGAGTGGAATTTTCAAAAACTATTTATCGGTTTTTTGGAATACATGTGCCTAAGCCTCCCTGCAAATTTTGAGACTTAGAGCACATCCGATGCTACCCAAATCAATACTCCCTCTTAGCGAGGAATGTGTTCTAGCAATACAACCGTCTGAAGTACTGCTCTGATTCTGCCACATCTCCCTCTGCGTTGCTGATGTCTAACACTACTGCCCACCAACACTGCGCTGCTGCTGACCCTGCATGTTGCTACCAATTTCTACCACACTGCAACTCTGTTGCTTACTGCAACAGGAAAACATCCAAAATTGAACTAAGTGTTCAGTAGGATACATCTCGTGTTAAATATCTGACTGATGCTAGTCTCTGCGCTGTCCCTCTGAAGCCTTTGCACTGTTGTTGACTCTGCGTTGTTTCTGACTCTACACTGTGCCTTCCTGCATTGTTGCCAACCTTGCTTTGTGCTGCTCAATCTCTGGCACTCTCTAGCCACTGCATTGTCACTTCTGCACTCCTCTACACCAATTAAAACTTGTCCATCCTACTACCTCCAATTTGGGCTCCTGTAGCAAGGTGATGATCTGAGAGGTGGCCTCCTCAAGAATCCTGCCCAATCTACAGTTTTGTTGAACTACAGCTCCAGATCACCCCAACGTTCCCCTGGCAATATATGGGCAATCATTGTGAATTCCTCCTCCTCTATCTTCATCGCTGCAGCCGGTGGATCATGCTTCTCATATTTGTCCTTCTTCTTGAGAGGACACGGTGTGGCATAATGTCCCATCTCACCACACCAAAAGCACTTGATCTTGGAAAGATCCTTCTTCCTCCTATGCTGCTCCTGCTGCCCCTTTGATGCAAGGGCTTCATTCTCCTCCTCCTCCTTGGGCTTCGCCCCACGGCTCCTGATTCCATCAAGTTTGCACTTGAGTAGATCTGTCCTCATCTCTTCTTGCTGAAGAGTTTCTGACATTGTTTCCCAGTCCGGTAACTTCTCTCTGCCCAGGATACTCTGGACAAAGACCTGATAGTCTTCGGACACTAAATTGAGGGCCAGTCTGATCATCTCTGTAGCCTGAGGAGCTGATCCCACAGTTGCCAGCTGATCTCGGTTCTCCTGAAGTCTAGACAAGAATGGATCAAGGAGCTCTCCCTTTTGCATCCTAGTAGTTCGCATATTCTCCTCCAAAAACATCTTCCGCGGCTCGGAAGACCCCTGATATAACGTGGCCAACTCATCCCACATTTCCTTGGCTGTCCCTTTCAGGGTTGCGGGGAAGCTTCAAACCCCCTTCGTTCCCGTTTCTGAAACGCGCTCCGTGCGGGAGCATTTTGGAAACGCTCGGAAACGCGCTCCCAAAAACGCTTCTTGAGGGGAGTGTTTTCGGGAGCGTGTTTCCGAACCTGTTAAAACGCTCCCTGCCTTTTCGGGAGCGTTTCAGGAAGCGCTTGGGAGCGAATGCTCCCTGAGCGCTTCCGACATTTAAAAAACGCTTCGGGAGCGTTTTTTAAACGCCGGAAGCAATCGGGGAGCGTTCACTCCCGAACGCTCCCCGGAACAAAAAACGCTTCCCACCGCGCGCAAATTTTTTAAGTGAAAAATCGAATTGTTTATAATGGGGGGGGTTTCATTTTGGTTTTTATTGTTTGTTGAGTGTTGAGAGAAAGAGCAAGAAGAGTTGTGGAGAGCAAGGAAGGAGAGCAAGGAGCAAGGCAACAGGAGGATTGCAAGAAAGAGGCAGGCCTTCTAATCCAATTTTGTATTTTCTAAAATGAATTTGTAGGTTGTTAAATTGTTTAAAAATGAAAACTTGATTTTTTCTTGAATGTTGCATTTTATTGAATTTAAAACTTAGAAAATGAATTGTTTTCTTTCCTATGTTGCATTTCCTATTCCCATTTGGCATTTTTCCATTTGTTTTGCAGGCTAGAAACTTGAAACTTGTTTCCATCATGGCTATATGGATTTTTCTCATGTTGGTTCCTTTCTTTGTGATAATGGTGTTGGAGAGTGCTAGAAGAAAGAGGCAAGTCAGAGAAGAGGAGGATGAAGAGGAGGGTTATGGTGGATTTGAAGAAAATCCTGAAGAGGAGGAGGATTATGCTGAGGAGGAAGTGGGGAGTGGAGAACCTGAGGACACAGATTCCCCAACTAAATGAGACCAAACTCAGACACCTTTGTGGAAATATGTTCAGAAAATGGAAGGAGGGAAAGGTGGTGGAACCACTAAATTTATTTGCCCCCATTGCAATAAACAATACCACGGTTCATACACCCGTGCGAGAAGGCACCTTTGTGGGATAATGCCAGGGGATGGACCTAAAAATATTGGAATCAAAGTTTGTCCTTTTGTGCCAGCACCACAGAGAGAGATATATAGGAAGGAAGAGGGGGCTGCCCTACAGAGATCATCTAAAAGATCTAGGGATTTCGTTGATTCAGGCCCAACACGTCATGGACAAACAAGTTCAACTTCCACCCATGCCAGTGGTTTTGGAGGCAGTGGCATTGGATTAAGGCGTAGAACCATATCCGATTACTTTGACGAAGGGTGTAGGAATGATGTGGATTCAAAAGTTTACAGGTTTCTATATGCATGTGGGGTGCCATTCAATGTTCTTCGCTCACCTTATTGGCATGAAATGGTTTCTGCCATTAATGATGCCCCCAAAGGATACAAAAGCCCTGGGTATGACAAGGCCAGAACCGTAGGTCTTGATCATGAAAGAGCTAAAATAAACAATTCTTTGGCTAGAATGACAAGTTCGTGGAATGAACGGCAAGGCTACATCATTGTCTCTGATGGATGGACCAATGTAAAAGGAAAACCATTGATAAGTGTTTTGGCTGTGTCGGTTAGTGGTGCAATCTTCCTGGCAGCATATGATTATTCAGACAAATTCAAAACCGGCATTAACATTGCAGAACCATTACTTAATATAATTGAAAAAGTGAGCGCCTGATAAGGTCCGAGTCATCATGATAAATACGCTGTCCCTTGGGCGAAGGGCAATTATTGAGGATAGATACCCCAACATTTTTTGGTTCTGGGTGTTTGGTTCACACAATGAACCTTTTGATGCATGATATCATCAAAAACAAACAACCTCAATTCAAATGGCTTGGTGATTTGTACAAGAAAGGTAAAAAAATGATAAAATTTATTACAAATCATAGCAATACCCATGGGCTTTTCCGTACTCACTCCAAATTGGAGTTGTTGAAAATAGCAAAAACTAGATTTGCTAACTATTACCTCACCTTCAGGCGCCTTTTGAAGGTAAGAAAGTCATTGGCTGCAATGGTATCAATACCAGCATTCAACAAGGCAGGCAACAACAATCTTTAGCGAGGCAAAGGTTTTCCACAATTGATACAGAACTTCCCTTGACCCTCTGTCGAGCACGTGTAGAAAGTGCAATTTTACCAGCCCATTTATAACATGATTCGCTTTGCAGATACTGATAAACCAGTGATTGGAGAGGTTTATGAGCAGATGGATAGCATGTTGAGGCAAATAAAAGATATTGTTAAGGATAATGATCCCAACTTGTATGCTATGATTCATGACTGTGTGTGTGCACGGTGGAATAAACTCAATGTTCCACTACATGCTTTGGCATATATCCTTACGCCAAAATATTACTCACCATCTTGGTTGGGACAACCTGCACTTGGAGGTGGGGTTAGGGTGAAACCTCACACGGATCCAGAAGTACAGAAGGGTACATAGATACATTAGACAAATTAGTGCATGGAGAAGGTAACACTAGATTACTTGAATTAGGCATATACTTAGTTGCTTTGCTAGCTTTAGTTCTTTCATCGTGGGAGACGAACGGAATCGATGCTCTCACATGGTGGGAAGCATATGGCGGCATGGGACTTTTGCCAAAGTTGGCTAAAAAAGTTCTCTCACAAGTTGTGAACACTTCTTCTACAGAGAGGTGTTGGAGCACCTACAGCTTTATACACAATGTGAAAAGAAACAGGCTGAATGAAAACCGAGCTGAAAGCTTGGTTTATGTGCATTATAACTTGAGGTTGTTGAGCCATTACTGTGATCGGGCAAATGAGGATCAATCATATAGAGTCTGGGACAACAACCCAAAGGATGATAATTTGGAGGACGGCACGTTACATCTGGAAGAATTGGAAGCAGAACTTTATAGGGATGATGATGAAGCATCAGTAGCACCGCCACACACAGGGCCAGTCCCACCATCTACTGGTAGCAGTGCGGGTGCCAGTGCTAGTGCCAGTGCCAGTGCCACTCCTCGATATCACACTATTGTTCCTTTGCAGATCCGCCTCCACCTTCTAGTCGTGGTCGTGGTACTCCTGAGAGTACTAGAAGACCAACATTTCCTCGTGGCTCACAAAAATTAGACATTTCTCGTGGGCGTGGCAAGGGGCCAGCCAGATAAAATAAATTTGTTGTTTACTAGTCTTTTCTATTTGTTGTTGACAGTTGAACAGTTGAAACTTGACTCTTTCTGATTTCATATATTTAATGACAATTTAAGTTTGAAGTTTGAATTTGAAAGGTGAAACTTTGAAGTTGGCATTTATAAGTCTACTGTTTACAAGTCATTATGAATTATGAATATGATGCTTCATGAAATTTATATGGTGATCAATGAATCAATGATGATAAATATTATATAATATCAATGATGATAAATGTTATATATTGAATTTTGAAATCAATGAATCAATGATGATAAATGTATATTGAATTTTGAAATCAATGATGATAAATGTTAGATATTGAAATTTGAAATCAATGATGATAAATGTTATATATTGAATTTTGAAAGCTTGAAACCTTCAGATTGATGATTTGCGAGTCAATATGTTGTACATTTCCAACTCGTGGGCGTGGTTGATGAAGATTATAACTTCTAGATGATTGATGTTATATGATTCAATCTATGTTTTTATGTTTTTTATGTCTAATTCATCATTCTACATGTTTTTGTTGACATATATGCATCAAAATATAAATATATATATATATATATATATATATATATATATATATATAAACGCTCCGGACCGGAAGCTTCTAAAAATGGCGCTCCGCGCTCCCGCTCCCAAGTAACCTTGGTGAAAACACCCAAGCTGAAGCACTACTCTCTTCCTCCTTCCTCCTCTCCAAAATCGATCTTCTCCAAGTGAATCGACTTGCTCAATTCGTTTGATGAGAGAATGAGGCTAATCCTCTTTTTATAACTTGAGAAACCCTTCTAGATGCATCTACCTAATAAAAAAGAATAAAATAATATTAAATTGTCGCAATAAAAAATTAAAAAAAAAACGAAAATTTGCGCTATACGGAGGGGGAAACGCTGTCGTACAGTCGGGAAACGCGTTTCCGGCCGTATTGGTATCGTTTCCCATACGGGAAACTTACCAATACGGCCAGAAACACATTTCCTGGCTGTACGGTATGGGTTTCCCCATTTCTGTTTCGTTTCCTTGGAGAAATGGGCCTAGGGCCAGTGTTTCCTGCAACTTAGCTATTCAAATTATTCTATTTATGGGCCATTGTTAGATGAATAAAATGTCCTAGAGATCATTCTATCTCGATAAGTTTGCACCATTTGTATGAAGTATAAATGCTTGAAAGTCACTTTTCTTAACTTTCCATTTGAAGAAGTTGACTTGCTAGGCCTCCTTGAACAAGAAACCAAATTCTTCTTCATTATTATCCTTGACTCCATATCCCAAAGTGAATCAGGGACTAGTCCCTCACAAAAGGGTGGTCATTTTCCCCTTTGACTGCATAATTGTTGTTATCTCCAAGCTCTACCTTTTGAGATAATTTAGTTTCCATCAGTCTTGTGAGATTGTCATGATATCCTGTCATGTGTCTTGTGGCACCACTATCTACCAACCACATGTCATCGCCATCTGCAACAGAACCTGTCAGAGCAGAAAGATAGAAGAAATCTTTGTTACCTGAATCTTCATTCTTGGGTTTCTTTGGATGTTCATCAATGTCTATTGTGGTAGCATGTTGCTTCCCTTTCTCGTTCTATCATTTGATCTTTCAGGTCAATGGCTTCTATAATGACCAAATTTGTGACAATGACAACATTGAACCTTTGACATATTATTCTTCCCTTAAGGAGCAGGTCTTCTACCTTCATTTCTTCTTTGGAAGCCAAACTTCTTTCTTCCTCCAACCTTCTTGGACTGTGCTGCAATTGCTTGAGAATCACCTTCTTCAAATCTTTGAATCTTTCCTTTTGATATAAGTCTAGATTCCTCTTGAGTAAATGAGATCCATAGTTCTTCAAACTTGGAATATCCTTCTTGCCACATATACTCGATGCAAACAAACCCCATGAGTCGGGCAAACCATTAATTACTATAGTCACAAGTTCTTTATCAAAAATGATTTCATCAATTGCTTGAAGTTGATCTCTTAGTTGAGATATCCTCATGAAATATGAGGCCAAAGCATCATTTCTTGACATTTTAACATCATGAAGCTCATTCTTCAAACTCATTGCTTGACTAATGTTGATGATGTATAATCCAAGTAGGGCATCATACTTCTTCTTTGAAGTGTCAAGATTTGCGACATATGGAATCAAATGATCTCTAATAGAATCTACAATAATACTTCTAGTTGTGATGTCATCCTTCTCATATTTTTCTTTCCCTTCATCATCTGTAGGTTTAGTAACCTTGCCTTTCACAATATCCCAGACATCATTCTTTGCAAGGATGAGGTAAATCCTTGTTTTCCAAGCCCTTAAATTTGTAGCTCCTTCAAGCTTGTTCTCTAACTTCATATAGAGGAACCCATGGATACAAACAAACAATCAAATCATAGATGTAGGTCTCTTCAAAGGCTCTTTCCTTTACCAAAGCTCTTCAAGAGTGATCTAAATATCCTTTCCTTTACCAAAGCTTTGATACCGTGTTGATTTTTCAAGTGCAATAGATACAAGCTCTAATTTATGAAAAATTTATAATTACTTCAATGATGTAGATATTCTTTTAGCACTTCCAGTTTATTGTTAAGCAATTACACTTTAGAAATTCAACCATAAATGCACAAGGACAATCGAAGTCACAATGCACAAAGAAAACACAAGATTTACCTCGGGAAAACTCAGTTGGGGGAAAAACCAAGCAACCTTTTCCTTGAGAAATTCTTCCGTTCCATAAGAGATACACCTAATTCTACTAGTCAACTATGATGGTCAATCTGACCAACAATGCTATGGTCAAACGTGTTCAAACAATGCACTGCGAAAACCCATCAATACTTAAATACAAAGAGTAAAGGGAGCTCTACTCGAATGGTTCATGAGGCAGAATACTTGCTAAGGTTTTGCAAATGGGGTAGCAAGCTAAGTGGGCTTGATTGTGGGGAAAAACTCCATAGTTAAGCGTGCTTGAGCCAGAGGTGATCTGGGATGGATGACCTCACGGGAAGTCTTGGTTACTGGGTGCAAGCCCCGGAAGTGATGATGGATGCTATGTGATTTATTTCACTAGTTTCAATCTCACTTCTTCACCCCTGTGAGCATCACCTAATGCAATGAGTGTTAAGTGGACTATTCAAAAATCATGAGAAATTAGTCAGTTACGACTACCTCTCATGGAAATGGTCATAGATGATTGACTTACTTAACGCAATTGAATCCCAAAAAATGATATCTAATATAATGCACTGCGAAAACCCCTCAATACTTCAATACAAAAGAGTAAAGGGAGCTCTATTTGAATGGTTCATGAGGCACAATACTTGGTAAGGTTTTGCAAATGGGGTAGCAAGCTAAGTGGGCTTGATTGTGGGAAAAAACTCCACAGTTAAGCGCGCTTGAGCTAGAGGCGATCTGGGGTGACCTCCCGGTAAGTCCTGGTTACCAGGTGCAAACCCAGGAAGTAACTATTGACGCTATGTGATTCATTTCACTAGTTTCAATCTCACTTCTTCACCCTTGTGAGCATCACCTGATGCAATGAGTGCTAAGTGGACTATTCAAAAGTCATGAGAAATTAGTCAGTTACAACTACCTCTCATGGAAATGGTCATAGATAAATGACTTACTTAACGCAGTTGAATCCCAAAAAATGATATCTAATCCTCTTGTCAATTCAATCTTCTACGCAACAAACTCGGCCTTCCCTGATCAATCTAGGACGAAATTTGGCCTCCCAGAAACTCAACCCTTCTGCCTAGAATATGTTGTGTAGAATTTCAGCCCCGCTGCCCAGAAACAAGGCCCTTCTTCCCAAAATATGCTACCTAGATTTTCAGCCCTACTGCCCAGAATATGCCTAGAAAGTCATGTGTTAAGTCAACGAGAGAAAGAGATATGCTTGAGATGGATTCTTCCTTCTTCATCCTGGTCTTTCTTCTTCCTTTGCTTCGATGCCCAGAATATATCTTCTTTGTGTTAGAGGTCGAATGGTGCCTTGTGGAGGAGTTCGTGTGCCATATATTATAGTGTTTTTTTTGTCCGAATGGGTGTCTCTCTTCCTGGGGCTGACTTGACTTGAAAGGGGGCCGACTTGACTAGTTTGGAGCCAAAAATTCAAAATTTTCTCTTTTGAAACCGACATGAAGAGCATGTATTATACTTATCATTTCATGGGCTAATCAATAAAATTGACATGAAGAACATGTCTTACATTTTCATTACATATTTCAAGGGCCAAAATATTAATTATGAACACTGACCATAGTTACAAAATTCAATAGTCACTAGGGTTTCTAAGGGAAGCAAATAGCCTTGCACCCTTCTTGATCCAAGATTCTCTTATCTTGACATCAACCTAATTGACTCATTTTCCCAATTGAATGAAGGCACTAGTCTTCTTCTGTAGATCAATCTAATTTTTCTTCTTTTCTTCATTTTAGGGTTGTTAGGATTAGGGTTTGATCTAAACCTGCATTTAAGAGCATTTTTGTAACTATATGTTTTCCTTTTGGTAGGATTTGCATCCATTAATATTTAAAAGAAAACTTTTCATTTATTGCATATTTTACCGTAAAATTTAAAGATGAGGTTTAGGTTAATGTTATTGTTTTGTCCATTTCCAGCCATTAAAGCTAGTTGATCTATCCCTTGCTTGCCCCTTTGATGGCCTTCAAATCTTTGTTGATATTATCCTTATAGGCTTTGTCTTTGTTGTCATAGGGTTTTTCATGCCATAAATCTACCTATTATTGAAATCCTAACTTGTAACAACCCTTTCTTAGTTTACTGGAGTTGGTGGAAAGTGTATTTGAAGATTTGTATATCTTATCTTAGCCTCCAAGGATTTATCAATACCTTCTTCCATAACGATTAAGCTCGTATCAGTCCTAAGCCTTCCTTCATTGAAGATCTTTCTAGGTCATGTTGTTTGCAAGACCCTTAGAGAATCATTTGTCTTAGAAATATTAGGTCATCTAACCTCTAAGCCTTGCTAGGGAAGCCTCCCTTGTGGGGGTAATATCTGACCACAAACCAACAGGAGAAAGGCCACTAAGTTGATAGAGGTGGCTGATCTCTTTGTTGCCCTAAGAGCTAGGTTTCTTAGTGAGGCTTTGCACTAGGCTACTAGTTTTGTGGTAAGATGTCCTCTTCCATAGACTTTTCCTTAGACGCAATTAGCCCCTTGATTGAGAAAGACACTAGTCCACTGCAAGTCAATGCGTAGCTCAGTCTTTGGCGTGTAGCCTAGTCTTATGATTGAAAGACACTAGGCCACAATTTTGTTGCCCTAAGAGCTAGGTTTCTTAGTGAGGCTTTGCACTAGGCTACTAGTTTTGTGGTAAGATGTCCTCTTCCATAGACTTTTCCTTAGACGCAATTAGCCCCTTGATTGAGAAAGACACTAGTCCACAATTATGTCAATTCCTTTAAATATCAAAATTAAACCCTAATATTTTTTTTAATGTTTCCTAGGATAAACTAGGGTTAAGTTATGGTAAAATATACATTTTACAATTATTTACCTTTCATTTTATAGTCCTGTGGTTATGCTTTGCATGTACTAAATTGAAAAAATATATCATTTTTCATGTATTTTTCAGCCATTAATTAGGGCTGGTATCTAGGGTTTTTCTGGTTTTATTATTTGTTTTTAGCTGCTGAAAATTTGTTGTAATCCTTTTTCTAATTTACTTGTCAAATAGTCTATGTATCTCACCTGTATATTATCAATTTTAGGCTATTTTATTTTTGTCTTTTATAATTTTTTATGTTGTAATTTTATTAATTATAAACCCTAGCTTATAACAATAATTTGTAACATGTGTTTGGGAACCCATTTGAGACTCTCTAGGACTTGCTAAGCCCTCTAGATTCAGCCACAGGGTCCTTTGAACTTGTTGTTTTGGAATTACACCTTATCTCACCTGGAACCCCAATTATGGAACATTTATCCTTGGGTGTGTTGTATAGTAGAAGCCTTTGGTGGTATTTAGCTTGGGAGCACTTGGGTTATCTAATCCCCAAGATCTGTTGGGGAAGCATCCCTTGTGGGGATAGTATTTCGGCCACAGAGCAATAGGGTAATAGTTGATAAGGAGACAATGGTCATTGATCCCGTTGTTGCTCTTAATCTAGAGTGCTTAGTGAGGCTTTGCACTATGATGTTAGGTTATGTATTCACAATTACCTTGTCCCGATCAACTTAAGTAACTAACAATGCTCAAAGTAGGCTGTGAGTTGTCCTCTAATCCAACGTACTCGTTGCCAAATTCCCCAATAGATGAGCCTACTAGCATGGTTTCGTATCCCCCCTCTTGATGCTATTCTCCTATTGTATGATTGTGCTCCCAATAACATGGCTTCATACCCCTCCTCTCAATGCATTATCCTATTTTATGATTGTGCTCCAAACTTGGATTTTAGATCATTTCCTTGAAGAAAAATAAAATCTTTGTAATACAACAAACTTGCATTGTTCATAATTTAAACCAGGCTCCAGCCAAATGGGTTTCGTGAGGGCAGCTCAATTCCATGTATGGTTTCCCTTCAATACCCAACAAATGATGGGTAATAGTAGTGTAGCACAACTCTTATAAAACCTGTGAGTACCCGCAGGTCTTGACAGGTTTTATAGTGAGATGGGTCACTCGCATAGAACCCACAGTTTCTACCCGTACTCGCCAAAACCCGCATAAGACTAGGCTACCTGCATTGAACTCGTGAAGAATCACATATGACCCACATAGGACCTGCATAAGACCTGTGGAAACCCTTAAAATTCAATTTTATTTTAATATTTTTAAATTTTTTTGGGAGATCATGTGGAGGGAAAGGGAAAATGTAGGGAAACTTTTTCCGAGTCTTATACGGGTTTTCGAGTCAATAGCCAGATGAGTCTTATACGAGTATAGGTCGTGCAACATTGGGTAATAGGCACCATGGATGAAACAATTGGTGCTTTATGGTGTTGTGTCATTATATATCGAGAGGCTTTATAAACAGGCCCCTGATGACCACACAATTGTTGGCCTATCATCATTGTTACACATCCTTGTTCTACGATGTTCTGAATTCTTGAAAGTTCAAAATATTACCATGTGTAATGATTACAAATTTGTTAGGTGGATTTCTTTTTGTTTGATGTGGAAAAATCTATGGATGTTTGTACATGTTAAGTTAAGAAGTACACCATAAAATTTTTGAGAA
Source organism: Pinus albicaulis (assembly GCA_034641835.2). Taxonomy (NCBI): domain Eukaryota; kingdom Viridiplantae; phylum Streptophyta; class Pinopsida; order Pinales; family Pinaceae; genus Pinus; species Pinus albicaulis. The sequence goes on from CM076573.1 coordinate 152,663,554, forward strand.
AGTTGATGAGATTTATCCTCAAATCTGTTGTGAAGTACTTTGTAGGGAAGGGACATCACATGAATATTTTGTCTCTTTCCTCCCATAAATTTTATTTAATGCAATTGGTATGGCTTTGCTTTGTATCGTGATTCATTTTGATTTATTTTTTAGAATGCAGCATTCTACATAAGATTTAAACAAACAATTTCTCATTTTGTTTAGGTGGTCAGGTTTTGAAGTTAGCGAACCATTTTTTTAACAAAAAAACATGAAGGGTGATTTTATTTTATATTTGGATATGGAATTCTGTAGTTATGGGAGTCTGATGAAATTGCAAACACATTTCACAGGGTCTTGACTATTCATGGCTCCAGGGATGAGATTGTTCCTGTAACAGACGCATTTGAATTTGATAAGTTTATTGCAAATCACCAGCTTCATGTTATAAATGAAGCAGATCATAATTATACCTGCCATCAGAATGAAGTAACATATGTTGTTTTAAAATTCATCAAGGCTAGTTGGGAGGCATCTATTGACAAAATAGATAACTCAGTGCCTTGTCCAACAAGAGGGAACTTAGTTTCTTCCAAACTATGACTTTCTGTCAAAATTCTCAATAAATGAGCAAAGTAATGTTTAGGCTAGAAACAACATTGAATGTATAGTTAAATTTCTATGTCCCTACCTGTTATTGATCATGTCAGCAAAACAATCATTATTTTTCTGAGATATGGATGCAAAATAGTTCCTCCCATTCCTAACTTGTTTGATTCTTATGTTGGTAGGTGCACATATAGTTGTTAAGAAATGCTTCCATCCGCTAATGCTTACTCTACCATCCATGAATATTGATGGCTTCTATAGTCCAAATCACTGCTACCTTGAGGATTTGGTTGTGATCTAGTAAAGATTTTATTGAACTAGGCAAGGGCTATGTATCATATTTAAGCATTGCATATTGTAATGTACCCATATTCATAAAGACACCATCATCATTATCATGAAAAATAACAAATATTGAGCATGTAAATAAACAAGTGAAAACACAACATATAAACATGCATAACTATATATGTCCTAAATACTGAGTCAAGGGGTTACAAATAAACCTTACACTGAAACTCTCTATTGTTGCGAACATGTACACAACTTTGTACATTGTGATTCATTTAAGCCCATTTGGAAATTCTGAGATGCACTATATGATCAGCCAGCAAAGTCCTCGAAGAAAAGCATGGTTTCTATATGACCTCACTGTACAACATAACAAATAAGTACTTCTCTATATTTCCAAGAAAAAAATATGCATGCATCCTTTTCAGGAGATTCTTATTTCTCTTTTGTTTCTGTATCAGCTAGTCAAAAGAAAACGGACTCCAATATGGAATAAGGACTATGAAATGCAAACCAGAACAGTAATTTCAATCTAGATCTTAAGCGATCCTCATTACATTCTAATTTTACAAACATTTTACCTAGGAGTCTTGTTATTTCATATCTTGGCATTAGGAAAGCTGGACAATAGACCCATCTGTACACCATATTTAAGCTCAATGAAAATTTGTATAATTGCATTAATCTTTGTTGGAATTGTGAATCTTAATTATCAATGATAATAAGTCGTGTGTTTCAGATGAAATTAACAAATGCAACAACCTATTTCCCTTGAGAAAAATGGGCACTATAGAAGTTAGATTGGATTGAAAACTTGTGATAGGTTTAAAAGTTTAATATTGACAACTTCTTCACTTAAACTAGTGCTACTATAATACTCTTCTTAAACGAGACTGGGTATTTCTGTTTGAACTCACACAGTGAATTCAATAATTATTGATAATAACATTGCATCTACTTTGTCTATACAAGTGTAATAAATGAAACCAACGGACTTGTTACATGGCAATTTCACCTTCTTAAGAGTGCTTTGAAATGCCAAGTCATATAGTGTTTGTATTTGAAATGGATAATACATTCTCCATTCTAACAACAAGAAGAAAACAGATAACAAAAGAAGATCAGTGCTCAAACACACAAAATGAGGCATTAAATAGACAGGGGAGTGTACTTTCATGACCATCAATAGCTAGATAAGCATCCTAAATAACTAGATCAAATAACATGACCCAAAACTACAATACCACCAACAAATTCTAGATTTGTAGAAGCACCATAACAAAGCCCTGATTGCCAATAAATGATCAAAATCAAAAGAGTTTCTTTTCAACTTAGGTTTGGAGCATACATCGATTCTAATAAGATTGGCATAGTAGGTAAGGAACTTCATTTTGAATTTACCCATTCCATTAAATCCCCCCCATATTCAACATAAAAGCCACCCGACTTTGAATGGCCTATTTTTATGACATTCCAAGGATATTGAAGCCAACACCACATCCACACTTAATAGGAATGCATTGGGAATATTAAATGCCTTAACCATATTATAATTTGTAGAAATTTCTGAATCCTTATACTTATGCAGAAATTTTTACTGTTAATCCAGTTAAACTCCTCCTACTTATACAAGTTATTAACTGAATAAATTCAAGTTAAAATCGAAGCAAAACACAGAACAGATCTCTACCAATTCAAATATAGAATAAACACATGCACACATTGAGAAAGTGACACAGTTATTTCTGGACAAACTGTCCCTAGAAAAACCCAATGTGGGAAAACCGGTCTCTGGCTGCTGGAGGGTTCTATTATTAAGAATATTTTTGAATACACAACTCTGGGTTTCAGATTTGGAAAACCCGACAGAGAAAACTCTAGATCTACAGCTCCTGGCTAATCTAGGGCCAAAAATACTAACTGATCCACACCCTTAAATGAGATTTACAGAACTCAGCCAGATCTAGGCCTAGAAACCTCAGCGCTGCCCCTGAAAGGCTCTGCGTCAGCCTTGGATGGCCTCTAAACCCTCAGTGTTGCTCCTGGAAGGGATTGCATTACCCCAGAATGGATGATGCAGTCATTATGACGCCCCTAAGGGTCTCTGCGCAACATCTGAAGTTTCCTGAAAATGACGTTGTCCCTACTGTTGTTGATGTTGTTGCCTTCCTCTGCGTTGTCCTTGAGCTGATCTCTTCTCTGCATCTTGTGTATTCTAGGCCCTGGGATTAGATCATCCCCTTGGTCTAAATTTCCCTCTCTTCAATTGAAGCACTTCTGAGTATTCTTAGCAACCCTACCCTAGAATCTCAGCTTAGCTTCAGTGCTTTGCCTCTATGTGTCTTTACAAATGGCCCCAAGCCTTTCCTTTATACTTTTGTCATTGACAAATCAACGACCATGATCATATCTTGAATCAATGGTTAAGATTAAAAGAAAGCTTGATCCGTGTGACTTAAGACAATTTCATCACATGTTTAATTAAATTCACTTTAATTATTTCATTTTCTTAAGTTTTAACTTAGGAAATACATCAAAATAATTAATTAATTTAATATCTCCTAAACCAGATGAAATTTCCCAAATCCATTTTTGGGCCTTGTAGATCAAGTGAACTCTAGTACCTCCACAAAATTTGGGATCTAGAGCACAACTAATGCTACTCCAAATACACAAAATCTCAACATAATTTACAAGGCACGTAGTTTTCCAGCTGCAATCTTAAGCCATCTATAAAAGCATCCACCCTAAGTATTGCATGTAGGAATAGGAGTCGGGGTTACTTGGTAATCATTTTCTTATAAATGGCTATGGAGGCTAAAATAGATATTCTAATGAGTTCCTTCAGCAAGGTTAGATTATGACTACCTCTCATGGAAATGGTCATAGATGAATGACTTACATAATGCATTTGAATCCCAAAAAATGATATCTAATATAATGCACTGCGAAAACCCCTCAATACTTAGATTCAACATGTTAAAAGCAACATTGTGTAGATTTTGACCTTAGTCACAATAACAATATAGGCTAAAGAACAACACGCAAGTTTAAGAAAACCAAAAGGATGAAAATAAGTTTAATAGTTCTAGATAAAGATAAAAAATGCAAAAGATAAAAGACAATTTTAGAGCCATAGAGCTTATAGAAATTAGTTCTAATTATTTAGAAGTAAAATATTTTAAAGAGATATTTCAAAAGGGTACAATCAGTATGAATCCAATGTGGGCGTACAAGTGCAACTCCTTGAAAACACTAAAAAGAAGATAAAGAAGGAAAGAAACAAGTTGTAGTGTTGTCATCACATGCATATAAAAGACCATGTCACAATACAAAATAATTAATAGCCTACCAAGAAAGAATGAGTGAGATAGGAAGATCTAGCAATGGAGCTAAAGATGTCAAGGGCTCCTAAGTATGAAGAACTTACTTGTGTGAAGACTAAATACCAATTGCTTTCTTTCATGGTTGCTCCATCTCTTAGTATGGCAGCCTTAATTTTCCAAGCAAAAACATTTTTTTTGTTCTCCTCTCTTTTCGAAAAAATCAAATCTCTCCTCCCATTTGATTTTTTATTCTTTTTCATGAATCCAAGATGATAAGAATCCTAAACCAACTTCCTTTTGTTGTGGACAAGTTTCCTAGAATGTAGGAGGTAATAGTCTACATTTGAGTTGGTTTCATCCTCTTCTCTTATCTTCAAATTAGATCATAGACTAGGCTCTATATCATAAAAGAATGAATGTTACAATAATGACAAGATTAGTAGAAAAAAAAAGGCAACACTCTAGGCACGTAAAAAATTCTTACACCATCAGCCCACCTTTTCACCCCCGATCCCCCCCCACCTTTCCCCTTTTGTGGTATCATAGCTCCTTTAGGTGCTCATGCTTACCTATTCTTGGTTCTTTTATTAATTGATAACTACACACTGGGCTAGCATTCTATCTTTTAGTTTGAAAAATGATTTTGATTTTGAGTTAGTGAAGTGTAGGGTTCAAACTTAACTTTGTGCTTGCTGGAGAACTATATTTTTCATGTGGCTTGAGATAACAATAGTGTTCTCTTATGAATTTTAGTTCATCATACAAGTGATTTTCCTATAAGTATCATGTGACTTGGGGCATTGCAAATAACCTTCTCTCTAAGAAGGCGGGTCAATGGGGGCAAGGGGGGAAATGGTAAAATCTCATTAATTAACCCTTGTGTGCCCTGAAGAAAAAGTAGATCCTACCCATATGGGCATCCATAGATTGATGCACATACTATAACACTTGGGCCTTTGCAACAAAAATTTAACAGAATTCCCAATGATGTACATAAGATACGATACAGTTTAGATCATTGGAAATCTGGAACGAAGACCAATGGGACACATTGGGATATGAAGCATGGAGATTAGGGGCCTTGATGCATGATAGATTGTATGGATGAGTCTAAAAGGGTCCTCTATATCTCTTAAAGTTTATGGATAAATACATAGAGAATTAAGGGTCTTGAGCACACCATGAGTTGCATGAATGAGTATAAAAGGGCCCTTTGTGTGTCTTGAAGTGTGAATAAGTACAAATAAGATGAATTTTCTTTGAATAATTCCTATTACATGCTTAGTTAGTCTTCTTATTATGGATAACCATATGAAACCTACATGAGCATTTTGAAGTTTAAAGTAAAAATGGTAATTTGAATACAAATCATTTAATTATCACTAAGGGTGTTTGAGCTTTGTTCTCTTTGCAAGGTTATATTTTAGGCCAAAATATTCAATATTTTATTTCCTATCTCACCAACGAGAGAGTTTATAAGTTCCATGTCATAAGTATTTCCTTTGCGGAGAGTTCAAAATGATATATTTCAAGATTTCGTTGTGATCCTTTTACATTCTTTGAATGGTTGATTACTAGTCTTAAAAGTCACTAAATTTTTGCCCTAAATGTTTTTTATTCTAATCATTATTACATTAGGACTAAGATCCAAATCTTTAGAGATGTGGATAGCATTGTTTTGAAGTTTTTTTTTGTGTTTTTTAAAGATAAAAATGAGTAGATGATTTAACTAACAAACATGGAAGTCCTAAAGGTAAGAAAAGTATCTTTGTATGGAAATATTTAATAATGTGGACATGATCTATTAGTCTAATGACAAAGGGGTTTAAGCATTTTATGCACATCTAAAGGTCCATCTTTATCAACCCCATTTGTGGTAGGGAATATTTAGGCCTACTACCATTTGGTTGTTTTGTTTGTGCTTGTAAATTATTGACATTTAGCTACAAATTGAATAAATAATGAAGAAAGTGCAGTGGCTTGGTGTTTTGCAAGAATGGCATCTTTGTGTCCATGCTAAATAGTTGAGTTAGGGGGGAGCTTGTTAAAATGACATCACAAACAATCTTATCATGTAGATTATGAATGTAAAAGATAGGTTTTATGAAAATCAAATTTGAATAGAAAACTTTGACCTATAGTAATGTCAAGAGCATAGTGGTGTCATTCATTGTTTTATGATCCCATATTCTTTAGAAAAAAGTTAGTTATTTGAAAATAATATTTTCTCGTTTGATCTTTCATAAATCAATAGCTCAATTCTTTCATAAAATAATTTTGTTATACTTTGAAGGTTTATGTTATTTGTCCATGTGTAACAAGTTTATATAAGAGGATTTCTACAATGCACAATGAGCTTTTACAAAATATAAAAATTCCTTAAATGATGCTCATACATAATTTTTATTTGTTTAATGAAGGTTGTTAAATACCATTAAAATATTCAAAACATCATATATTCACATTTTGTCAATTTGGCATCATTAAGAAAACTCGAGTAATATTCATGAATTTCATATGCTAGTTCAAAATTGTTAGATTTCTTTTGTTTTGCCAAATAAGTAAAAATTATAGTTTTTCCAATAAACTATTTATACATTTAATACTATATTAGACAATGCTAGTTCACTAATGGAAGTTGAAATTATGTCAAAAGAAAATCAATTCATTATAGTTGATTTACCATTCTACAACTTTGATCTCTTCTGATAACTCAATTTAAAGACCATTTCATCTATCCAATAGCAAGCTCTGAGTGGGAAAAAGAAGTGTTACCTCTTTAGGAACTTGGTAATGATTCTTATATCAAACAAATAAAGAATTAAACTTAAAATGCCACTACAAATTCTCTCTCTGTCTCTCTTATGAGAACCAAATTTAAAAACCATTTCATTTGTCTAATAACAAGCTTTGAGTGGGAAAAATAAATTCGATATTTGTTAGGAACTTGGTGATGAATCTTAGATCAACCAAATAAATAAATTAAACCTAAAATGCCAATACTAATTGTTAGGCTAGCTAATTGTGTAAGTTGAGACACTAATTATCAACCAGGGTTAGTAGAGTTACAAAGTGATGTCATTGCATGTGAAGAATTAGTTTTAGTATTGTCTAAGGATCTACTTAGTAAATGGTGCAAGTTTTAAATAAGCTTAAAGGTGCAAATTAAATTCAAAATACACCTATAGTTGAAAGGAATATAAATGCCACCTACACTTAAAATATTGTAAAACAAAGCAATAAAACTTCAAAATAAAGGAATAACTAATCTTTTCAATCAAAGGTTTTACTGGTAGAAAATCAAGATTTAAGGTTTCATTGCATCACAGGTTAAATGGCCCTCACAATAATATTTTGCTAACCATGTAATTTGATGATTTGAAAAGAATTTTAAGACTTCTCCATAAAGTAAAGATTGCATAATTAAACCAAATGAAAGGATGTTTGATTAGGTTTAACTTGCTAGCTAGCATTCACTCTCATCCCCAATCATATAATCACTAACTACAATGTTTACTTTCAACTTTATGGATAAAATAATCTCATAGAAATACTTTGATGACCATTTTAGTTTTGTTACTCACCACTAGTGGGTGACACCCATAGGAGAATTTTTCTCATAAATATGCCTTTAGTTGGTAGCCAACAACCCCTTGCAACCAATAGATAGCGCGATGTGCCATCTCTCTTTTCCACCTAAGCCAACCATTATGTGTCCTCGCCCATATGTTATGATCGTATGCTTGAAGGTCGGCCTTCCAATCTCAAAGGTATGACTTTTCATTATGCAATTTGGTGTTTTTGCTTGTCTATCATGGACACTTTTGGACATGGATTAGTGGGGGGGTTCGGTAAAATCACTGGGCTTCATATGTACTCTTGTTCCCTTGTCCCAACTTGGTGGCTAATCTTGTATCCTAATCTCGTGGGATCTCCTCTATTGGCTACTAGCTTTAGGAGTGACACTACATGGGAAACCTAGAATTTGGTTGTGTGGTCACGCTTCCCAACACCATATACATCACTCCCCTCCACTCATTATAACCCCATTCACCTTTTCCCATCCAGGTCCACATTTGTCCATTGGGTCCATAAGGAGTTAGCCTCCCCTTTGTTGAGAAATCTAGGGCATATCAATTAAGTGATTTCTCTTCAATTAGTAACTGATTGTGAGTGCTTATTGATTGAGTATCGATATGTTCGATCCATTTGGAGACCCATGAGACCATTTAGGGTGCCCCATAGCCATTTGGGAGCACCATAGATGCTTTTCTTGGAAACCAACGAGCCAACCCCTTGGTCATCAGTTTGAGAGCCCTCTTCTTCATTTTGGCACGTGAGGGACATGTATTGGCCTTCCAACAACCCTTTGAACCATGATTCTTTCGTTTTAGCCTCATTGGGACGGATTATTTTGTAATATTGAGTTATTTGGTGGGCTTTTCACCAATTATATTGTTATTTTGCACATTAGAGTTGTTTTTAGGGGCTCGTTAGGCTAATTAAACCCATTCGAACTATTGGACGCTCATATAAATTGGAGAGGAGCCTCATTTGCTGAACATCATCACTTGGATTCTAATTTCTCTTGTGAAAAGAAATCAGACCTGGAATTTTGACAAAATTTAGATGTTGGGATGCACTTTGACATTTGGAAAGTTTTCACTATCTTTTCTTGGAGCTTCATTTTGCAATGTTAATGGTTGGATATACTCTCATTGTCTTGTAAGTGCTCTTTGATGCTATATTTTACTTTGTTTGATGTCTAATGTATGGAATTTCGTTTCATGATGCATAATGTGCCCTAATTCAAGGTGAATTTGTGAGAACATTCATTCATTCATTAATTTGTGACTTGGAAGAATTGCATTCATTACTCATAACAATGATGAAAGAATGTTCCTAGAGGTCAATCTTGTGTATTGTATCCTTGAAACTCCATTAAACATTTTCATCGAAGTATAAAATCCTCTTGTAGTTGTGTTGTTCCTCCTTTTATGAATAGTAAAGTTGCATAGGTCTCCTTGATAAAGCGAAAATCATCAAATCAAAATAAGCCTTGACTCCATATTTCCCAATAAAGAAGCATTAGTCTAGAAATCCTTGGTGTTCATATCACTTAACGAAACATCATTATTCCACCTTTTCTCCTCCTCATTTATCCGTCCCTTCAAGAATAGGTAGCCCCTCTAGGGCTTGGTGTGAAGTTCCCTAGGAGTCAGATCTCAGAATACTAATCTGACAATCTTCTGTGTTGGTGTTTCTTCTAGGTCTCCTCTGGTTTTGGGGTCATTCTCACGGTTGGTTTTCAAAATATTTGATGCCCTAGTCTTCGTACAAAGTGGGAACCCTTGAAGTTGCCTTGACTTGGGGATTTACTAAAGGTTCATGCTTAACTACTTGTTGAAGTACACCATACAAAGGCTTTTCTAACTACCTCGACCTTGGATGAACCCATATTTTGGCATATACATCAGCCCTAGGTCTCATGTAGCTATCTACTACAGGGTGTCTGTTGTATAAAGCCTTTCTATCTTCTCCCAAAGATTTCATCGTTGTTGAGTGTTTCCATTGAATTAGCCATCTCACCTCACTTCAAACTTATCCTAGGAATATCTATCACAAGTGAGGGATATTGGAACTCCTCCCACCGGTGAAAATCCGAGAAGAGAAGGGGACATAGGTTGTGGTAACAGTGGGTCTTTGTCCCATATTGTTGTTGTGCCCTAGTAGTTGTCCCTTTATGTCCCCCCTTTAGGACCCCTACTAGTTTATGCAGTAACACTTTTTGGAATTATTGTCAATGAAACGAAATGTGTCGTGTTCCCATACGACATCATTGGCATATATTTTGGAGACTCTATTGGAAGAAAGAAGCCCTATTTCTTCATTTAACTCCAAAGTTAATGCTTGTAGGGTGAAGCAAACATCTCTTTAGGCACCTTTGAATTCATCCTGACGACTCCTACATGGCTGATATTCCCAACTTAATATGATGTCTTTCTTTGATGTTTTCCCTGCCTTGGACATCATTCGCATTCTTGGATGCCCTAATCATTTCACTTGGACTATCATACGCGAGGTACCCAAGTTTGATGGTGATCCACTATTTGTAGTTGATCATGTGGAAAGATTTTCCACATATGCCTCAAAATATGAATTGGTTCATCACGATGTCGTCATGATGCTATTTATGAGATCTCTCCATGGTCATAATTCATGGTTACATAACTGAAAACCTAAGAGTATCTCATCTATTGAAGCGTTCTTTGATGGTTTTCTTGAACATTTTTAGGCATGCTAACCATTGGATATTCAAAAGGAAGTCTTCTTTAAACATCATGAAGATCTTGGGGAAAATGATCACACTTCCCTTTTGAACTTTGATACCAATGATTACTTACATATTGAAGAGGGGAAATGAGAATTTCATGGGCATCGTTTTGACAAGGACCCTATCTATGACATCGATGATGATGATATCAATAGGACCCTTGTATTTCCTCACGATCTTGGGGTTGTAGTTGAGTCTCATATGGACCCTTTCCTCAACCCTTCTTGCACTATCACTAATAATAAAGAATTATCTCCCTCTCCTAAGTGTGATCATTATGGGAAACCTACTAGTTGTGTCTCTCCATGTCATCAATCTCCCTTTCCTTCCAATCATGACCTTTTGGTGACCACAAAACCCGATATAAATAATAGGGACTGTGGTCAAGATGATATCTCTATATTTTGGTTGAAGGAGAGGATCCTATGGAATCAGTTGCATCCTTTCATTCCCTTTTCACCCATGATCCTCCATGTGTGGTCATTTAATTTTCCCACCTCCCACCCTTGTGACCTTTCATATGGCCATTCCTGTCCATACCTCTGGATTTATTGCATAAGTAATAATATAGGAAATTAGTCTAACATTGATCTAATGATATGTTGATTGCATTGGCTTACGATTACACATAACATTTGCTTGATGCAATATGCATGTTAGGGTAAGATGCATTGCATATTGGTTTTTGCATTAGAACTAACATCATATCATGTTATCATGCTAGATTAGAATGAATTTAGATTAAAATAACATGGAGAATTTTATTTCCTGATGATTTTTAGGACTAACAAAAGCATGGGTGATCAAAGGACGCCATGAAAACATGTTGCCCCATGTGCTTGGTCTTTGATGTGCAGATAACAAGTCTACATTCCCAAGATATTGTTGGTTTTCTCATGAAATCCTCGTTCGAGTACTTCGTCCACTCTAGTGAGAGCTCATGTCGCAGTTGGAGCCAAATGTTACCCACCACCAGTGGGTGACACCCATAGGATAATTTCTCCTAGATATGTCTTCAGCCAGCAACCAACAACCCCTTGTAGCCACCAGATAGCTCGATGTGGCACCTTCCTCTGCCACCTGAGCCAACCATTATGTGCCCTCACCCATATGTTATCATTGTATGTTTGAAAGTAGGCCTTCCAACCTCGAAGGTATGACTTTTCATTATGTAATTGGGTATTTTTGCTTGTTTATCATGGACACTTTCGAACATGGATTAGTGGGGGGATTTGGAGGAAAGATTGGGCATGGTTTGTACTCTTGTTCCCTTGTCCCAACTTGGTGGTTAATCTTGTATCATAATCCTATGGGATCTCCTCTATTGGCTATTAGCTTTAGGAGTGACATTACATGGGAAAACCCAACTTTGGTTGTGGGGTCTCACTTCCCGAAACCATATACATCACTCCCCTCCGCTCATTGTAACCCCTTTCACTCTTTTCCCATCTAGGTCCACATTTTTCCACTGGATCCACAAGGAGTTAGCATCCCCTTCCCCTTGTCCACACTTTGGGTCGGGCCTGGAACGATGCCTCGAAGGTTGATGCAACTAAAAAGAAAGTTATCATAATTTGGCCACTTACCACAGTTAATGTACCATAAGATGCAAAATATAGTCGAGACTTAAAAAATTAGCTCGTGGGATGTAATATTCCCAATTAGAAGCAATTAATTGGCAATATTAATGTTTTCTCATATTTTTCTTTTTTTAATGTTCATCCATAAAATAAAGGGGTGATGGGACCCATAACCCAAATTAGGACAAATAAACTCCCTAAAGTCACTTAGACATTATTCTGATTTCAACGTGGGGCCCAGGGGAGCCAAGTGGCAGCGCAGGGAGAAGGACAGCGTAGAGGCAGCGTGGGCCAAGCATCATAGTGGCAGCGTGGGCCAGGACAACACAGCATAGGCAAGGCAGCGTGGCATGAGGAAACAACGCAACATAGTGGGGCCCAAGGGATAGCTAGGGTCTCAAGAATAAAAGGAGGGAGAGGCTAGCTACTCATTCATTTGATCATGCATCTTCATAATTTATGTCTAACAAATATTGAGCACACTTACGCTGTTTAGCTAAGTCTGCAAGTGTTGTTCAACACACGGGTGTCTCCAAGTGGAGATCCCAACCTTAGCCTCGAGGGACTTTGAATGCCCGCTCAGGTGAGGAGCTTCACCATCGATTTTTAGAGTAGAGAATACAAAAATTTTCAGCCAGGAGTTACGCAGTCACTAAGGAAGTGCAGTCACACTCAAATATTACGCAGTCTTGGAGGAGAGCAGCACCGGAAGTAAAGGGAGATCAGGAGTTTCAGTCAGGGAGAAGTGTGAGGGGATCATCCCTTCACAAGTCATATTTTGGAGCAGTAGGAGGCCAACACTTCCATCCATTCATTTCAAGGGCTCGCATACTCACTAGGAGTGCATAATTTTCCTAAGGGGTCAAATTCCGGGGTCAACCTTTCTGTAATTCCTTCCTAGGTTTTTCCGAGTTTTTGGAGGAGAGTTCATAGCCAGAGTTTCACAATTTTCTGAGCAGGAGAACAACTTCAAGGAGCAGCTCTATTCTATCCAGAAGCAGCATTTTCCAACAGCAGTAGCTGCTCAGGGATTTACGCGGTCCGGAGAGAAAGCAACCATTCCCAGCAGGGTTTTGAGAGTTATTTCATCTTTCCTTGAGCAAGCCAAGGTGCCATCATTTTGATCACCTCTTTTACTCATTCCATCTTTCAGATTTATAATAAAATGGCTCAAATTTTCTCAATGTTTGCAGTTAATTTCATGGTATCTCTCTATTAGCTGTAGTTTTTGTTTATGTTTCTTTGTATTATTGTTTATTTCATATTCAGAATATTATAGTGGTATTAGAGGTCATAGACTTGGCTCAGCCTATGGAGAAAATCAGTCTATGACACTCAGAGACAAAGAATACATCACTTACCAGAAGCAGTGGTATAGGAGCCGAGAGCAGAGGCTCGAGGCCACATTTGGAGATGGGGATTGCGTTAAGGATGCATAGGAGGAAGCACTAATGGAAAAAGAAATAGATGATGAGGAGTTCGGGAATCTCCTCTTGAAGTCTGTACAGGAGCTCTCGAGGAAGATAGAGGAGATGGGTCAGAATATTGTTGGGGAGAATAGACAGCATGAAACCCCAAGGGTTTTTCACATCGGAGAGGGATCCGACACTTCCCATCACACACAGGAGTAGAACACAGCACAACAGGTAGTGCTATGCACTCCCCCACGTTCGACTATGCCCACATTCTTGACTGCGGGAACAAGAGGACACCAGGAGCCAGAGATGGCTCATTACAGGGACTATTTTGCAGTGTATCAGTCATATGGGCGAGAGCTTGGTGAAGCTCTCTCTTTCCATGATTTCTGCTAGCTCAAGAACAACAATAGACCCCGCAACCAGAACATAGGAGGTGGGTACACACAGGGAGGTGAGTTGCAACGTACCATGGGCATATTTTTCTTGCCAACTTATGATGGGTCATCTAAATGTTCGACAAAATCTTGGGTAGAGAAGCTGGAAATTTATTTTCAGCTAAACCAGATGGCAGATGTGGAGGCCATCAAGGTGGCAGCGCTACACCTTGAGGGAGAAGCCCATGACTAGTGGTTCCACGGGATGGCCACACTGGGTCACTCAATAGTGACAACGTATGAAAAGTTCACCCGGAGATTGGTGGAGAGGTTTGACAAGAAGGATCCGGAGGAGCACTTTGTCGAGCTGACCAAGCTTAAACAAACTAGGAGCCCATAAACTTACATTTCTAAGTTATTGAGACTTTCAATGATGGTGTCAGACTTGTCAGTAGGCAAGAGGATATGAATTTTTATTGATTGGTTGGAAGAACCTTTGTGTGGGTTAGTCAGGTCCACTAGGCTTGCTACACTTCAGGATTCAGTCAGGAGGACAAGAGACTTCCAGGATACCTTGCCCAGGACTAGAGCTCCTTTCCCTAATAGAGCGACATTTCAGCCAAAGGGGAAGGACATGAGAGTTACACCACAAAAGGGGAACCAAGGTCAAGGGCCTTTGGAAGATGATACCCAGAGAGACTTGAGATGAAGGAAGTTATGCTTCACATGCCAGGAGCCATGGGCACCTGGTCATCAATGTGTCGCAGGGAAGGCACATTACATCGAGGTCTTCTCTGATAGTGAGGGAGAAGAGGATGCTTATGAGGAGATAGAGGGAGAGGCCAACATTGTAGCAAAGAGAGGAGATCATCCACCACCACCTCCCCCAGGAGCGGAAGGGGCAACATTTGCACCCACAAGAGGAGTCCTTGCATCTCTATGAGGAGTTCCAAAGTATTTGACACTGTGTCCAAGGCATCGTGCAGGGACAACGTGTTTCAGTTATGATAGATAGCGGGTCCACTCACAACTTTATTGATGCTCAACTAGTAGAGAGGAGGGGCATACTGACAGAGAGTTTTGATGGCTTCTCAGTGCTGGTATCAGGTGCCAAAACTATGTAGTGTATGAGATATGTTCCAGCATTAGAAGTGACCATGGGGACCTACACGATGACAAACCACTTCTTTGTGGTTGACATCTAAGATACCAATGTGTTATTGGTAGTGTAGTGCTTGATTACGTTGGGTAAGGTCACCACAGACTAGGAGACATTGGAGATGGAGTGGATAGACAAGAAGAGAAAAAATCTTGTGATGATCAGAGGCATGCACACATACCCTCCGCAGATAGTTTCAACACACCAGATGGAGGCAGAATTCCAGAATGGATACATAGAGAGGGCAGTAGAATTGTGTATTTTGGAGGCAGAGGCCATAGGGCAGGTAATTCACCCAGATGTGCAGTTAATATTTGACAGGTACTCCATGGTTTTTGGGGACATACCACCTAGGCAGCTACTGGACCGGGAGTCTGAGCACACCATTGAGTTGGAGCAGGGGATCCAGGCAGTGATCACCACACCCTATAGGCACCCCAAGGCATACAGAGATGAGATTGAGAGAGCTATCCATGAGTTCTTAGCACTGGGACACATCCGACCCAATACTAGCATATTTTCTTCTTCTGTTGTTCTGGTAAAGCAGAAGGATGGCACTTTGTAGATGTGCATTAGCTACAAGGCACTCAACAAAAATATGATGAAGAACCAATACCCCATTCGCAGGATTAATGAGCTTATGGATGAGCTGAGGGGATTGAAATTCCTCTCCAAGATCGATCTGAGGTCGGGGTACCATTAGATCGGGGTAAGGAACCAGGATGTCCCCAAGACTGCATTCAGGTTCCATTATGGCCACTTTGAGTTTTTGGTGATGCCCTTCGAGCTAACCAACGCACCAACCACCTTTCAGTCTTGTATGAACCACATTTTCCATGGTCAGTTGTGAAAGTTTGTGCTAGTGTTCTTTGATGACATCCTTATATACACCCGCACTTGGGAGGAGCACTTGCAGCACATTGAGGTTGTACTGCGTATTTTGGAGGAGAAACATTTCTATGCTAAGCTCTCCAAGTGTGAGTTTGGGTTGACAGAGATGCTCTACATAGGGCATATCATTGGTGTGGACGAAGTGAGAGTCCGTGAGGAGAATATCTGGTCCATCCGGGAATGGTCGAAACCGAAGAACGAGACAGAGCTCCCGAGATTTGTAGGCATCTGTACCTACTATCAGAAGTTTTTCAAGGGGTTTTCCCAACTTGCTGCACCCCTCATAGATCTCACAAAAAAGGAGAATTTGGCTGGATTGATACTGTGCAAAGGGCCTTTAATAGGTTCAAGGAGGTGATGAGCAGTTGTCTGGTGTTGGCTTTTCCGGACTTCACACGGCCCTTCATCCTGGAGTGTGATGCCTCAAGAGAGGGAGTATGTGCAGTTTTGATGCAGGGGGGCCACCCTATAGCTTTCGAGAGCAGGAAGCTACTGTTTCATGAGATTTTATATCTGATATAGGACAAGGATATGTTCAGCATTATGCATGCATTGGCCAAGTTTCGACAGTATCTAGTGGGCAACAGGTTTTGGGTGAGGACTGCCCACTGACAGTGTCCGATTTTTCCTTAAGCAGAAGAAGTTGCAGGAGAGGCAACAAAAGTGGGTCAATAATATCCAGGCTTATGACTTTGACATTGAGTATTTAAAAGGGAAGAACAATGTAGTGGTGGATGCTTTATCACGCAAGCCAGCAACGCTATCCTTGATGAGCCTAGATGCAGACTAGAGGGCTCAACTATTGGGGGAGTACTCCAAGGACCGCTTTTCTTGTGAGATGTTGGATGGTTAGGTTGGGGATGAAAAATATAGGGTGATGGATGAGGTCATCTACTATAGAGATAAGATCTTCTTGAATGGGGATTCTTAGCTCAAGGAGAAGATACTGCGTGCATCTCACGATTCACCATTATCAGGCCATCGGGGATTCATGAAGACCTACAGGACCATCAGGGAGAGATTCTCTTGGAGAGGCCTCAAGGAGGACGTACTCCAGCATGCTAGGGAGTGCGAGGTGTGTCATAGGAACAAAGGGGAGATGAGCCACCCAGTTAGACTACTACAACTACTTCCCATTCCAGAAGGAAAGTGGGAAAGCATTTTGATGGATTTCATTATTGGGTTGCCTGCAGTGCAGGGCAAAGATTGCATCTTTGTGCTTGTTGATCAATTGAAAAAGTATGCTCACTTCTTTGCCACATCAGCACGGTACACAGTTGCACAGGTGGCAGAGTAGTTCTTCCGTGATGTTTTCAGATTGCATGGTCTTCCAAAGACCATAGTCAGTGACAGGGACAGTCGTTTCATGGGCGTCTTTTGGCAGGAGCTCTTTTGTTTGGTGGGTACATATTTAACTCCTAGTACCAGCTATCACCCTCAAACAAATGGGTAGACGAAGATAGTGAACAAGTGGCTGGAAGGCTACTTGCGGAACTATGTCATAGGGCAACAGAAGGCATGGATGCATTGGCTACATTTGGGAGAATACTGCTACAACACCACTTTCCACATGTCTATTGATATGTGTCCATTTTATGCTTTGTATGGATATCATACTATGACTTTTTCTGATGTTATTTTTGGAGCTAGCAAGGCCCCCAGGGCCAAGGACTGGATCTAAGAGAGCCAAGATATTCTTCGGGCTCTTAAGGACAACTTAGCCACAACGCATAATCAACAGAAGTTATATGTCGATAGAGGGCAGGTAGAGAGAAAGTTTGAGGTAGGTGATTTGGTCTACCTCCAACTTCAGCGTTACTGACAGTCTACGCTGAAGCAGATAGAGGCCGATAAGCTCAAGCCCTGCTTCTATGGACCTTACAGTGTGATCTGCTGGGTACGAGAGGTTGTTTATGAGTTGGAGATGCCAGCAGGTAGCAGGATACATAACACTTTCCATGTATCAAGCTTAAAAATGGAATTGGGGCAGCGGGTGACTACAATGGAGGAGCTCCCACCTACAGATGATGAGGGGAATTTGGTGTTACAACTAGAAGCCATCTTAGACACTTGGGAGAGACACCTACAAAGCAAGACAATTAAGGAGTACTTAGTGAGATGGAGAAGTATTCCGGATGAGGATGCCACTTGAGAGAGTGAGAAGATTTTGCAGCACCCATATTTTCAGTTGCTTGAGGACAAGCAACATTTTGGCAAGGAGGACTGTAATATTCCAAATTAGCAGCAGTTAATTGGCAATATTAATTTTTTCTCAGATTTTTCTTTTTCTAATGTTTAGCCATAAAATAAAGGGGTGATGGGACCCATAACCCAACTTAGGAGAAATAAACTCTCTAAAGTCACTTAGACATTATTATGATTTCAGCATGGGGCCCAAGGGAGCCAAGTGACAACGCAGGGAGAGGAACAACACATAGGCAGCGTGGGCCAGGCAGCACAGTGGCAACGTGGTCCAAGACAGTGCAACGTAGGAAAGGAAGCGTGGCATGAGGAGACAACACATCATAGTGGGGCCCAAGGGAGAGATAGGGTCTCAAGCATAAAAGGAGGGAGAGGCTAGCTACTCATTCATTCTATTATGCATCTTCATAATTTATGTCTAACATATATTGAGAATTCTTACGTGTTTAGCTAAGTCTGCAAGTGTTGTTTAACACATGGGTGTCTCCGAGTGGAGTTCCCAACCTCAGCCTCGGGGGACTTCGAGTGCCCGCTCAGGTGAGGAGCTTCACTATCGATTTTCAGAGCAGAGAACACAAAACCTTTCAGCCAGGAGTTACGTAGTCACTAAGGCAGCGAAGTCACACTCAGAGATTACGCAGTCTCAGAGGAGGGTAACACTAGGAGTGAAGGGAGATCAAGAGTTTCAGTCAGGGAGAAGTGCGAGGGGATCAACCCTTCACAAGTCATATTTTGGAGCAGTAGGAGGCTAGCATTTCCAGCCATTCAGTTTAGGGGCTAACGTACATACCAGGAGTGCGTAATTTTCCCAAGGGGGCAAATTCTGGGGTCAGCCTTTCCAGAATTCCTTCCTAGTTTTTTCTGGGTTTTTGGAGAGTTCATAGCCAGAGTTTCACAATTTTCTGAGCAGGGGAACAACCCAAAGGAGCAACTCTATTCCAGTTAGAAGCAGCAGCAACCGCTCAGGGAGTTACGCAGTCCAAAGAGAAAGCATCCATTCCCAGCAAGGTTTTGAGAGTTATTTCAGTTTTCCTTGAGCAAGACAATGTGCCATCATTCTGATCACCTCTTGTACTCATTCCTTCTTTCATATTTATAATAAAATGGCTCAACTTTTCTCAATGTTTGCAGTTCTTTTCATGGTGTCTCTCTATTAGTTGTAGTTTTTGTTTATGTTGCTTTGTATTGTTGTTTATTTCCTATTTAGATTTTTACATTGGAAAAAACCAACATGAGATCTACCATTTATCATTATGGACATCACCCTTGTTCCTAGAGCTCCTTATGTGAGGCCCCCTACATCATTAAGGAACCCATGATTGTCCCAACCCCTGGTGGGTGATGAATAACAACCTTAAGGGGGTATTCACTATTATATCTTACACATCATGCTCTCATTTTGTGGACCTTGAGTAGTTAAAAGAAAGAAAAATGAATAAAAGGAAAAAGGCATATGAAGAAGGGTGTAAAAACAAATGTCGGGGTAACTCATGTACCATTATTTCTCCCTCCTACATTTATACACCCATGTTTGGGTTTCCCTCATTATGACTACCCTTGTACCATGACATGTTGCTTAGATCCTTCCATGTTTCCCCACTCCATTCCATCATTATTTCACATGAAACTGACCATTTGATGGATATAACATGGACTTGTTACTCCCTTAGAGGTTGAAACCACCTAATTGGGTCCTTTATTAACCTTCCTTTTGAGCCTAGGGACACATTTGCATTCTAAAGTCCATTTAGAAGGGCATGCCACTGTGAAGTGTCCACTTGGGCCCCTGATTTGTCAACCCATTTACACATTTGCACTAATGAATTATCGTACTGGAAGGTGAGGAGACACATTGGATATTATACATGATTGCAGGTGGGTCTTCGCCTTGGGTTTGGCCTCCCTATATGGGATCCAAGCCCTCCAGAGGGTCATGATGGCACTTGTAGGGTGAGTGTTGAGAGCCATAGGCCTCCTCCACAATAGAGCATTGCTTTCCATACCATGGGATTCTTCAACACTACATTATGCTCTCTTGTACCCCAATCACGTAAATATGATGTTGCACTTTGACCACATTGCTCAGTTGGACACATACTTGCACCAAACACTTGGCAGTTGATCCAGGGCCCATTTGGCGTTTTGTCTCACCTAGGGAGACATGGGAGGGCTTGTATCATCATCCTAACCCTCATTGATGGAGTATCAACATGTTCGATCCAATTGGAGTCCCATGAGACCATTCAGGGTATCCCACAACCATTTGGGAGCACCATAAATTTTTTGCTTGGAAACCAAGCGGCCAACCCCTTGGTCATTAGTTTGAGAGTCCTCTTCTTCATTTTTTCACATGAGGGACATGAATTGGCCTTCCAGAGACCATTTGCACCATGATTCTATCATTTCGGCCTCATTAAGAAGGCTTATTTTGTACTCTTGAGCTATTTTGGTGAGTTTGTCATTAATTATATTGTTATTTTTCACATTATAGTTCTTTTTAGGGGCTCATTAGGCTAATTAGACACATTCAAACTATTGGAGGCTCACATACATTAAAGAGTAGCCTCATTTGTTGAACATCATCACTTGGATTTTGATTTCTCTGGTGAAAAGAACTCAAACCTGCAATTTTGGACAAAATTTGGATGTTGAGATGCACTTTGATATTTGGAATTTTTTTGTTGTCTTTTCTTGGAGCTTCCTTTTGCAATGTTAAAGGTTGGATATACACTCATTTTATTGTAAGTGCTCTTTGATTCTTTATTTTACTTTTTTTAATGTCTAATGTATGGAATTTCATTTCATGATGCTTAATGTGCTCTAATTCAAGATGAATTTGTGATAACATTAAAATTATTGGAAGAATTGCATGCATTACTCGTAGGAAATGATGAAAAAAATGTTCTTAGAGGTCAATGTTGTGTATTTCATCCTTGAAACTCCATTAAACATCCTCATCGAAGTATAAAATCCTCTTGTAGTTGTGGTGTTTCTCCTACTACGGCTATCAAGGCTGCATAAATCTCCTTGATAGAGCGAAAATCATCAAATCAAAGTAAGCCTTGACTCCATATTTCCCAATAAACAAGCACTGGTCTAGAAATCCTTGGTGATCATATCACTTAACGAAACATCATTATTTCACCTTATTTTCTCTTCCTCATTTATTCCCCCCTTCGAGAATAGGTATCCCCTCTAGGGCTTGGTGCAACACTCCCTAGGAGTGAGATCCCGAAAAACTAATATGACAGTCTTCTATTTTGGTGTTTCTTTTGGTTCTCCTCCTGTTTTGAGGTCATTCTCACTATTTGGATTTCAAAATTTTTGATTCCCTAATCTTTGTACCAAGTGGGGACCCTTAAAGATGCCTTGAATTGGGGATTTCCTGAAGGTTCATGCTTAACTACTTTTTGAAGTACACCATACAAAGCCTTTTATCTTAACTACCTCGACCTTGGATGAACCTGTAATTTGGCATATACATCAACCTTAGGTCTCATGTAGCTATCTATTACAATGGTTTTTTCGTGGAAATCCTTTCTAGATTCTCTCAAAGCTTGCACCGCTATTGAGCCTTTCAATTGAATGAGTCATCTTGTCTCACTTCAAACTTATCCTAAGAATATCTATCATAAGTGAGAGATACTGGAACTCCTCTCATCAGTGAAAATGCAAGAAGAGAATGGGGCATAGGCTATGGTGATAGTGGGCCTTTGTCCCATATTATTGTTGTGCCTTAGTAGTTGTCCCTTTAGATCCCCTTGTTGAGGACCCCTACTAGTTTGTGTGGTAACAAGTCCTTAATAGGAAAACATATTCAAATTTGACTAGAAATAAAGCTACATCTTAATAAAATAATATGGGATCATAAACAACAACTATTCAAATGAAATGTAACCTAAATTTATAGCTAATCAGATTTAATTCAATTTAAATCTAAAGAGCATATAACTAATATCTAACAAAGCTTTAGAGTAATAAAAAAGAACCATTTAGCTAATATATATATGCACAATAGAAACAAAGATATTATGTACACATAAAATTAATGCATATGGCTATAGTATGGGGGCCCTTTAGACCTGGCCTATGCATAGTGAAAACCACTAACTATTGGAACTCATATTTGTTATATTGAGAGAATACAAGTGTTGTTATAGAGCTTAATTAAAATTTTATGTGTGGAGCATTGATCCCTTATTTTCTATTATTCATAGGTATTTATACAAATAGAAATAAAACAAACAAAGCTATGATTTCTCCTTGGAGTAACTACACATTGGTTTGGCCTTTAAACATAGTTGAATCGGCCCCTGAAATGAGTGATCTTGTGCCCCATCACGTGTTCTAGAGAAAACATGAAATTTTTCCTTCCTATTATGTTTATCCTCTCATTGGCATTGTGTTGACCGGGTCGTTGATAATGGGATTCCTTTTTCCTTTTGTGAATCCAAAGTAAGTTGCATCATGTCATGAAGATGAGGATAAAAACCAATGTTTGCAATTTTCATGGGAGAGTTTGTAACCAACTCAATGGATGAAGAATTACTAGAATGATTGTATTCCTAAAAATTATGGTAAAATGTTTTTTTTTACCATTTTTATATTCTAATTACTTGGACCATTTTTATATTTTAATTACTCAAACTAAAATAAAATAGTAGAAATAGCTCTTTTCCACTAGTACAAATGGGGCCAATATCCAACAACTATTAGTGAGATATACGACTTTTCATGCTTATCAAATTATCGTTGGAATTATGTCGAACAGTCGAAATTTTAGTTACTATCGGATATGTGACGGTACAAATGTCGTTTATCCGACACATAAAAAGGCGGAAATGGTCTTTAAAAAATCAACGTTTGTAAGTCGGTTTTGCGACTCTACAAATTGTCGGATATCCGACTAATAAAATCTCAAATATCTGGCAGGTCGCGCACCAGTCCGCAGTCAGATATTCGACACAGGTTGTCTTTTCCGATGGAACAAACCGAAGTTTATGCGTTGGGTAATCGATGACATAAGTAAATTGGGCGAAAGGATTGTTGTCGCTCTGACGCTTTCAAGCGGATGGTGAAGCGTCGAATATTCGACACATAGGTTCTCTTTTTCGACGAAACAAACCAACGTTGAGACGTCTCGTAATCACGACATAAGTAAATTATGCAACAGAAGTGTTAATGCTTCGACGCTTTCAAGCTGACGGTGAAGTGTCGGATATGCAACGGACGAGAGTGCAACGGACGAGAGTGTTTTGAACTTTACTAATGATTTTTCTAGGTATATTTGGAAATAATTCTTAAAGAATAAGGGCCATGTCTAGGATCCCAAGGCATTGGTTGAAAAGTAAAGTGATCAATATATTAAATGTTAAGATCTAACAATGAGTAGAATATTTGACTAAGGCATTTGAGAAGTACTTGTATACATATTATATTACTTGGGACATATAAGCACCTTACACACCTCATCATATTGGTGTTTTTGAAAAATAAAATTCAATTCTAATTGGAATAACATAATGTTTTCTTCATGCTAGATGTATGCCAATTTGATTTTAAATATAGGCTATCTACTAATTAAACTACTATTAACATGATTTTAACCAAGTTTGTATGGGATATGATCTCATTTGATAAATGTATCGAAGGAAACCCTTGGTGAAACATCTCAAAACTTTTTGATGTATAGTTTAAGATATTATTCTAAATGATAAGAGAAAGAAATTAGATATAAGAAGTCATTCCTATAATATAATATCATCTTCCAATGATTCAAAATCCTATAGGTTTCCTAATTCATTCAATTAGTAATTTATGTGTATGAAGAATCTTGTATTTTATTATAGGGATTTCGACGCTTCTCTATCAAACTACCCTTATATATGGTTAAGTAGTGGTCCATTTTAAATTTGTAAACAATTTTGGATTTGAATAAATATTTCACAACATTGTTAAACATGTCAATCATATTTTCAAATTGATAGTCAAATATCCTAATAGAATTGTCTTACAATTTACATTCAACAACATAGTTAACTAGAAGAAATGAATCTCCTAAATATTTGACTATGGACTCTCAGAGATGTAGGTGATCCTTCTACAAGGGATTCTAACCATTTCCAAAGAGTGACTAATACAATTGAAACTAGTGATGTTCATGCAAGAAATTACATAATTTAAGGAAGATTAGGTGAATGAAACAATGTGGTAGTGTTTTCTTAGTGGCGTGTAGATTAGAGTCATGTGATACTCATACACATGTAGACGCACATGATTAATTTAGATGAGAAAATTTTATGGATAAAAATTACAAATCTATGATGGATTATAAAATTTGGGATTTGGTTCCCTCACTATAAGGAAATGATGCATTGATTTTTCATTGAATATATAAAATTACGTTCATATATTAATCTGTTGTTAAGAGGCGATGTGTTAGCATCATTTTAATTTCCTTTCATTGTGTAACAGGACCTAGATTTTTCTAGATTGATCTACAATGGAATGAGCTTGTTTATTTCATATATCATGTAATGTAACCAATGTTATAAGAAAACATATAGTTGGAGGATTTTACTAGTTTTAGGGATAGTTAGAGATATTTAAGGGATTGGATTTGATATTTTCCAGGAGTGGAGGATTTTTCTTTGAATTCACACAAAATTAAAGGAGCCATTTCCAAATTGATCCTACCTTGGGATATGTTATGGGATGGGTGAAAGATAAAAAATAATTTCCTACTTACAATGTAAGAAAAAGTAATGCAATCAATGGAGGAAAGTGTGTCAATTGTGACACCTTATAACCTTCATAGGCTAGTGTAAGTTTAAAACCCCTCATAACAGCTGTAAGCCCTACTGCAACCCATAGATCTCACTCCAAATCCTTGATCTGAACCTCTAAACACATGCACAAACAAATAAGGACAAAGTTTACCTCCATAGAAGGGAAGTTAGATTTCACTATGAACTATTACAACAAGAAAATCATAATATCACATATACAAATATGAAATGGGAAAGGAAATAAATTTTCCATTCATATAATAACAATGGTACAAAAATATATTATACCTTGATCATAGTGTATACTCTCCTATGATCTCTTATTTCTCCTCTTCCCTCGACTTATAGAAAAAGTAGGCTCATTTGACATGCAAGAGAAAAGTTTTATGGTGATATTTTATAAGAATTACTGGGCCATCTTTCTCTGATTCTTCCTTTCTCCCTTGAGAGAGTCTCACTAAATAGGAATTTTCCTAGATCTCAGAGAATATATCTAGATATGTGACTGTTGTTAAGGGGCATGAATTTTTGTGACTAGAGGAATTATTATTAAGGTATATAGGATGAGGTAGCATATCATATTTTTAAAATACATCTCCTATGAAGGAAGGTTAAGTATAGTTTATGTTTATCAATTCACACTACTATACCAACTAGACACCAACCACACTTATAACTTGTAGAGACCATAAATGTGCCATAATTCCTCCTATATTCCATAAACGGAATGATTTCCAAGGCAAAAAAGGGGGTAAACATGAGTTGTTGTCCCATCATGGGCTCATTCAACTACTGGTTTGCCATACTTTGGATAAGTTGGAGCACATATTCTTTTGGATTGATTTTGGGCTTATACACTTTTCCTCTCTCTTTCCTATTGGCATCAAGGGACTAACTAACAGTCTGGTTCTGTGTAAACTCTGATAGTCTCTATGTCTATATCTATCCATAGCTTTTCCCCTGCATCACCCCTCGGAGCATGTGCTTATTACATATACCTATTTTGAGACCGTTACTTCACATTTCTTTCATGGTACCACAAGGGTGGTTCTGGTCAATCCAATAAGAATTCATTCATGCAAAGGAATTCCACATGATAAAATTCTAAGACATATGTGTTCGTCATATAAATCTCTATATTGCTTTACAACTTTCCAAGCTTTTGTTTCATATTTAAGTTCATCGTGAATTTTTTCTATAGCATTGATTACAAGATTAATAAATAAATCTTTTGGAACCTCTCCATAAGTAATAAATGTGATAAAAAATATTGAAAGGGATCTTGTTCTCGACATATAGATAGTTCCAAAGATTTCCAATGAGTTGATACTTGGGTAACAAACATAATTTTCATCTCTTTCAACTTTTATCATCGACTCTCAAAAATGGATCATTTTACATGGAAATATTTTGTTAACAAGAAATGTTTCTTTGACTGCATAGCCATTATAGAAAATACAACATTGAATGAGAAAGGGGCATGCCTATGAAAATATAATTTCTTAAATGTTTTCCTTTAAATATATTTTTTGGGCATTATGAAGCCAATTTTTTGTTGAGTCAAAGTCAAAGTCATTTTTGTAAGAGACCCTTCTTGGGCTCCTTAAGGTCAAGAAAGGAAAAATGTTTTTTTTGTCTAAATATCTCCTCCACCAAATTAGTTCCTTCTCCCAAAATGATTACCATTCATCCTTCAAAGTTGGTCTCCAAACATAAGATAATCAAGTCGACCTTCATTACAAGCCTACAAGTGGGGTTCAAGTCAAATTGTTCGTGTCAACTCAAATTCATAGTGACCAATAAGTATAAATAGCATACTATTTCACCATTTGAAGGAGAGAAGTGAAGCATTCATTCAAGATGTAAGAAACTATTACAGGACCAAGAAATGGAGAGGAAGCATAGAATATTAGAAGAATATTATAGAGATGAAGCCAAAAATGTGAATTGCAGAAACAATTACAAGGAGGTTGAAGCTCCTTGTTGCGGAGATGATTACAGAAAGGGTTCTGTCCATTGTAGAAGGAAGACTGAGATTTCTGAAGCAGGAAGAATGATATTTCTGAAGTAGAAGGGTCGATACTATTGCAGAAGGAGGGTCAAAACTTTCAAGTTGAACAAAATTAAGGAGACAAGGATACAAGAACCATGATTGCAGGGACAATTAAAGGAGGAACTGGTTTGGTGGTTGGAGTAAGTCTATTTCTTTATTCAAATGGTAAATTGTGTCTAAACCTGATTTAATCTACTAGAGGAAGAGTTGATTGGGTTTTCTCCTTCATAGGGGTTTTTCCCTGGCTGTGCAGTTACATCTTGTGTTCTTGTCTTTGTGATCTTCATGTTGGCATTTATTTGATGAAAGGAACACTAACATAATCAAAATATAATTTCACAAGTAAATTTCAAGATAAGATAAATCAAATTGAATAATCTAACTCGCATAATTCCCTAGATTTATCAACAAAGAAGAGGTATTGGACCTCATTTGAGTCACACAAGTAATTTGGTCTCTTTAATAAGTCTAAGGAAAATTCAAAGCAATAAAGAGGTGAAGGATAGCAAGGAAAGAAAGAAGGTTTATTTGTTTGACTTGTGCATCAATTATTTGTTTGGAAAAATCATGTGTATGGGAAGAAATCTATCTCTGTTCAGATTTTGAGCTAGATAAGAGAAACAAGACGAGTTATAGAGAGGGGCCTTGTTTTTTTTGTGGCTGGCCTATCACTTGGTGAGTTGTCTTGATCAAAGGTCCTGGATGTCTTCCTTTAGTTTCTATAAGAAGAGAATTTTTTGGTTTTTCCCCTATGGAGGGGTTTTTCCCTAGCCTGGCGCCTATTTCTGGTGTTCTTATTTGCGTTGTGATCTTCTTTATTTGCATTGTCTTGATGATGAACTAACGTTATATCACAAGAATTGTCAATATAACAAGAGAAAACATTATAAAATAAACCTAATTCTATTTGCCCTAGTTTTTCTCAACAACTATGGTCTTGGAATATTTGCAATGTAGAAATAAAAAATTGTTTGAAATCAAATGCAACGCAAAACTGAATCACACACTTGGTAGCCAAGCGCTTGGTGGGATAAAGTTGAGCAGTACTTCGATGAGTTTTTTTTTTCGCGTATATGACTCCAATTGTAGTTAATATTTCAAATGAAGATATGTAAATGAAAGTACCCGCAAAACAAAGGAAGGAGGAGAAGTTAGATGCGATAAATAATTAATAAAATAAAAGAAAAATCATACCAGTGCCTTATGCCCAATTAATAGAGTAATAGTTTATCCTACTTCTATGCATGAAAAATGAAAGTTTATGGTCTTTCACTCGAATAAAAAGACAATTGTGAAAGAAAGACAAATACTACATGTTTTTTTTTATGCAAAAGTTTGTTATTTATTATAAAACTTTATGTAACTCCTACTCGGCCAAGACATACAAGACAAATATCAAACAAATTTTGTTGTTTCACCTAAGCCCTTACCATTTTGAGCTATTTGCTTCAAATAGTTGTTCCACTTCAATATTTGAATTGAAACTAGTTGTCCTACACATATTCATGAGACCAATGAGGCAAAATTAGATTAAATTTGACCCAATACTAAATTTAATTGCATTAATAAATAATAATTAAAAAAACTTGTGTGCATGAATACATGAATGCGATCCTCTTGGTTTCAAGAATAAATTGTTGGATTAGTTTAATCTTGGAGTAAACCTACCTCCACTCGACGAAGTAGCAGCGAAATCAACATCGACTTTGTTGTTGCTCTATTGGATTGAGGGTGTTTTTCTCCAAGATTATCCAAATCCTAATTTATTCTCTACTGAACGGGGCCAACCACGTGAAGGTGGAAGCTCTCATGCCCCCTCCCACACATCACTCTCAATTCCTCGGTTCCCAAACTCTACTATATAGGAGATAGTTTAAAGCAAGACATTAATATACATATAAAAAAATAGCACAATTTTATTCATTCATTTGTAAATCCAAAAAATATTTCATCTCAATAAGTTTTATCATAAAAAAAATATGTTTCTATAATATGAAACAACGTCATGTACATAAAGAGACATACAAAAATTATTCATTAACATATAGCATTCATTCTTTCTTTCATTCATTAATCATAGACACAAAATACTTCATCTCAAAAAAAATTATTAAAAAATATGTTTTCATAATGTGGTATGTGATGTTTCTAATGATATAACTATTACAATCATTTATTTTTCTTTTTATTTATTTTTTATGGTTTGTTGTGTACTCATGACGTTGTCGAGGTTGTTGCAAGAGGGGTGGATCATCAGTTGTAACAAAAAAGAAATGTTAAATTGATATTTTTTGTTATTATTCATGAATAAAAATAGCATTAGAGTTTTGTTTTCCTTGTGCACTAATCGATATTGTAATTTAAAAAAGGAAACATTTACCACAATATCAAAACATTAAAGTGTAATTTTGTATATAATTCTCATACAGAGCGTCAATACTGGTCAAGAATACCAATATTGCCTCCCATCTTCACCAGTAGCATGTATGGCATATATGCAAGAGTATGTTTGGAATTCATATATGCCCCAAATACTACTGGTGAAGAGGAGAGGCAATATTGGTTGTCTTGATCAATATTGACGCTTTGTTTGAGAAGTATCTACAGAATTGTACTTTTCCATTCTGATATTGTGGTAATTGTTTCCTTTTCTAAAATTTTGAAGAACAGTTCTAGGTTTTGTTAACGTCTGTCATTTTTTTTAAACACAAATCACTAATGGATTATGGAGATGATACAACGGTTGAACGTTGTATTTTCCAAGGAGAGGAAAACAAATGAAATATGGAGATTCTAATCTGGACATTATGAAACAAAATCGTTCTAATATGGAGATTCTAATATAGATAATATGAATACTTGAATGAGTTGCTCTTGGTTTCGAGAACAAACTATTGGAGAAGTTTAATCTTGGTCAAGAAAACCTCCCTCCAATTGACAAAGAAACAATGAAGTCAACATTGACTTTATTGTTGCTCTGTTGGATTGAGGGTTTTTTTCTCTAAGATTATCCAAATCCTAATTTGTTCCCTACTAAATAGGGCCAACCACGTGAAGGTGGAAGCTCTCATACCCCCCCACCCCCCACATCATTCTCAATTCCCCACTACACAATCTATCTACTATATAGGAAATATTTGAAATAAATACATCAAGATACATAAAAAACAAATAGCAAACATTCATTCATTCATTCATTCGTAAATCCACAAAATATTTCATCTCAATAAATTTTATCATAAAAAATATGTTTACATAATATGAAACAATTTCATGCACATAAAGAGACGTGTAACAGTTATTCATTAACATATAATGTTCATTCATTCATTCATTAATCATAAGGGGTTTACAAGAATAGATAAGCGGTGTTTGTATAAAATATTTAGGGAAGAGTGTAGTCAATGATGTTTTTAGATGCTTAAAATGAGAAACTTAATAGCATTGGAAAATTAATAATTACACATTTATCCTTCAATAGATTAGGTCTCATCCAAACGACATGCATGAGCATTGTTTTTGAAACTAGGCATCTGAATTATTGCACCATTTAAAAAATCTAGAAAGAAATATTGATCAAGATTAAAGACTGAAATTCACTTTTTGAACAGGGTATCCAAATTGAGTTTGAAAACATATTGTTAAAAGATCAGACCTAGTACGGAAAAATATAGTCACCGTACTTGAATAGGACAAAGTGGTCTTGCACATACATATACAAGATATGAATTCTAAACAAGAGTATAGAAGTCGAGATCCATGTTTGATGCATAGATCCTAATGATTAATATTGGATAAATATTTGCATATGTGTATATGTGTGTGTTATGAGCATGAGACTTCTAATATCATTCAAACCAAGAAAATATAGAACATGAATAACCTATAGGATCCCATACCTATGACGGAATGTTTTCAAGATCTTATGAATATGGATTGAGGACAATAAAATACCTTCATTAAACGTGTACTAATTAACCTAGACTTGGTGTACCACTTGGAGCTAGAGAGTCATGCAAATAATGGAAGGCTACAAGTCTTATAAATTGCCAAAATTTGAATAGAACCTCAGAGAATTATTATGTCATTCAATGATTATTGGGATAAATACTGAGACGAGTTAATGCACCAATCCATGAAGCATCAATATTAGTCTCAATATAGACTAGTTGAAATTATTGGAATGATTTCCATATTTATTGTAAATAATTTATATATTGGTTGCATATTCTAATCTATATTAGTCTAACAAAATTCTAACATATATTAGTTGTCAATTCACAACTGTTTGTGATTATGAGGACAATTTAAGTACACATGAGTGTAATGTCCATGATGGTATGTATGAATTGTCCTCTGCACATTTCCCATCAAGGATTATAACCTTGAATGGGCTAGCACTAGTTTTTCATCACCATCTCAAAATGACCCGATAGTTGAAAATTTACAATGTATGTCATCATCACTTCACACTATCTGATAGATGACCCCTTCTACAAATTATTATCATGAATTTCTAGCAGACCATCCCCTCTACCTAGCCTATGATTGATTGTGAGAACATGTGAACAAAGTACAATTTATAAGTAGGGGATCTTGTCAACAAAGATGCGTCAATTGCCCCTTATTCACTTGTT
This sequence comes from Pinus albicaulis, assembly GCA_034641835.2. NCBI lineage: Eukaryota > Viridiplantae > Streptophyta > Pinopsida > Pinales > Pinaceae > Pinus > Pinus albicaulis. Next base: position 152,695,195 of record CM076573.1, read on the forward strand.
GTCATGTTAGAATTGGAAATTAGGGCCAAACTCCACCTTGGACAGCTCATATGATGGAGATGATATTTTTATTGGATTCCTATTTTCGAGAGGTCCAATATTAAACTAAAGATAAACTCATTCGGAAAAGAAAAAGATGATTTTGAATTTATTTTCACACATGTGCAAATTGTCAAGGTTGACCTTAGTTAGATGTAGGCTCATGAAGCCCAAGAGATGTGTCTCCTAACCTTCAATGATTTTTATAAATAGGAGAGAAATATCTTCTCATTTGGACATCACTCATGAAATCATGCATATCTCTCTCCTCTCTTGATTGGTTTGTACAACTTGGAGCATCCTCTCTATTCTCACGCATGTGGCAGGAGGCCGAATATTTCTGGGTCAAAACAGGTTAAATTTTAGAGGAACAAAACAACTTTGAACATTGTTGACCAAGGGTCATTTGACCACTGTTGATTTCAGTTTTCAGGGTAGAAATCAGATTTTTGAAGGCCCCATTCATTGGTACATAAATCGAGGAATTTGGAATCATTTGACCAGCGTTTACTTCAGATTTGATCGAACCATTTTCAGTTGAATTTGACTCTCTTGGAAGGTTGAATTGGATTGTTGTTGACTGAGCTACTTGGAGGACATTTTGGAGTTGCTTTGACCAACATTGACTTTTTGGTTAGGGATGACATTGCCTATTGTTGACTGTTGACTTTGACATGACTGTTTTGGGCAAGTAAATTTCATATTTGTACTCTCCCTTTGTTGAACTATTGAAGAATAATAAGAAAAAATGATCAAAGGGTTTTTCACACATTGGGGTTTTTCCTTGGCATCCACCAAATATTGTGTCCTCTTGTCTTGGCTTGTCTTCTACATTTTGTTTATGTTCTATTTGCATTTACTATCAATGTGATTAATTTAATGTGATTGCTTCTCAATATAATCGGAATTTGATATTGGGCTACTAAGGAACATTGAAGTAAATTGTTCTTAGCATAGAACATACCATTATTTTCTAAAATTAACATGGTATCAGAGCATAGGTGAAGACAAATTCGAAGCAAGAGAGAGAAAAGAAACCACTAAGATCTGTTGGAAAAGGACAAAGATTCAATGGCTTCCTCATATTACTTCAAATCTGAGGATAATATCAGTGATAAATCTAATTATCATGCATGGAATATGTATTTCAACTTGACTTTGGAAGAGAATGATGTCATGGACTATGTGCAGGGAAAAATTGCGAAGCCTCCTTCAAATGCACCAGCTGCTACTAACACAAAGTACAAGAAAGGTGAGGTCAAAGCTAAGAAGATCATCAGGGATTCCATTCAAAAACATTTGGTTTCTTACATTTCTGAGTTGGGCACATCTAAGGAGATGTATGACAAGTTTTTTGGTATGTTCAAATCCAATAATGCAAATTAAATCCTCTTTCTCAAGAACAAGTTGAAGGACATCAAGATGGATAGAGGGGAATCCATCCAATCCTAATTTATGAGGATTATCGAAATAAAAAATGATCTTCTATCTATTCGATAAGTTGTTGATGACTGGGAACTCACTCTTATTTCTCTTTGTGGCCTCACTCGAGCATGGGATGTGTTTACCACCACTATCCTAAAAATTTATAGGATTCTAGGTTTTGATGAATTGTTGACTACATGCACTCAAGAAGATATAAGGATGATGGAGAGATACAAGCCTTAAAATGGGAATGACCCCACTGCATTCTCCACTCATGCTAAGAGAAAGAACAATGTTGGTCCAAAGAAACAAAGTCAAGGAAGGTCGAGATTCAAAGAAGGAAGAAAGGGAAGATGCTTCAATTGTAACATGTTTGGACATTATGCTAGAGAGTGTCCTCATAAGAAGGATACACCATGAGATTATGATAACAACAACAACCACAAAAATTTCAAGGAAAATGAAAATCAAAGGAATAACAGGTTCAACAATAAAGGAAAGAGAAATGTTCCCGCTGCACGATATGGAAATGGTCGACCTCCCAAAAGGTTGAGAAACTCCAGGTATGAGGAAACTAATGTTGTAGATTAAAAAAATGAATTTCATCTTATTTATTCCCTCACTACTGCCTCTCCTCTTGACACTTTGGATCATTTGTTTATTGATAGTGGTGCCTCAAGGCACTTCACTAGGTACAAAGAGGGTCTCTCAAATTTGATTGAAAATAAGACTAATTTGGAGATCATACTTAGGGACAATGCCACCTACCCCTTGAAAGGGATAGGGAGCGTTACTCTTCATTTGAATCAAGGTCAAATCCTTCATTTACAAGATGTATTATATGTACCTGACTTGAAAAAGAACCTGGTATCTATTTCTACAATGGAAGACAAAGGATTAAAGGTAGAATTCATTGATGGGAAGGTATGTATTTGGAAAAGGAATCTGAAATATGATTATACACTTGGATTTAGGGTTGAAGGTCCTTATCAGGTTGGAGGAAGTCCTTTGGGAGCTATGAATTGTGACACTTCTCTTCAATCTGAATTATGGCACTGGAGGTTTTCTCACCTTCATTATAAACCAAACCTGATGTAAGGAATATGGTCACAGGTTTTCTTGAATTCAAAGTAGATCATGAAGGTGTTTGTCAAGGTTGTGCAACTAGGAAAAATACAAGGGGACCATTCCCCTCAAGTGAAAGTAAAATTACCGATATTCTACAATTGATCCATTCTGATTTATCTGATATATTTCTCGTAACATCTTTGGGAGGATATTTGTACTATGCTATTTTTGTGCATGAATTCTCTCGCAAAGCATGGATCTATTTATTGAAGAAGAAGGATGAAGTGTTCAAATGGTTCCGCTCTTTTAAAGCCTTGGTTGAAAATCAAATATGGAAGAAGATCAAAATATTGAGGACTGATAATGGAACCGAATATGAGTCAAATTAATTCAATAAATATTGTAGAGAAACTAGAATTAAGAGGGAGACTACTACTGCATAGACTCCTAAGAAAAATGGAGATGCTGAAAGAAATAATTGAACCATCATAGAAGCTACTCGTGCCATGCTTCATGACCAATTCCTATCAAAGTTCTTATGGGGAGAAGCTGCCAAAATTGCAGTGTATGTTCAAAATAGATGCCCACATAAAGCATTGATCTTCAAAACTCTTGATGAAGTTTTCACTGGTAAGAAACATGATCTTTCTCATTTTATAATTTTTGGTTGTCCCGTGTATTTTCATGTGCCGAAAGAGAAGAGAAGCAAGCTGGATGCATCTGGGAATAAAGGAACATTTTTGGGCTATAGTGAAACTTCAAAGGCATATACAGTCTAGGTGCTTGGTCAAAAGGAAGTGGAAATAATTCATGATGTTTGGTATGTGGTTCCTAGACCCATGGACTGTTGAGTTTTTTAAGTGTTGGGGTAGCATCGGATGTGCTCTAGCTCCCAAAATTTGTGGAGGGACTAGAGTACATGAGATCTCCAATACCCAGAAAGGGATTTGGGAAATTACATCCAGTTTGGGAGATCATTAATTAATAAATATTTTTAATTAAGGACCCTAAGTCTAACTTAGGAAAATTAAAATATTAAAGGTAATTAATTTAAACATGTGATGGAAATGACTTAAGTCACACAGATCAAGATTTCTTTTAATCTTAGTCATCGATTCAATATTAGATCATGGTCGTTGGTTTCCCAATGAGAAAGTATAAAGGAAAGACTTGGGGTCATTTGGAGAACATACACACGGAGGCAAAGCACTAAGACTAAGCTGGAATTCTAGGGCGGGTTTACTAATAATTTCCAGAAGTGTTTCAATTGCAATGAGGGGTAGTATTGAATAAGGGGATGATATGATCTCAGAGCCAAGAATCAATAAGAGGCAGAGAAGAAGAAATCAGAGAAGCGCAGAGGAAGCAGAAGTTACACAGAAGTTGTGCAGCATGGACTATTTCATCCGCTACGCAGGTGCTACGTAGGCCCAGAAAGGGAAGCGTTGAGGCTTCAAGGGCCCATCAAGGTTATGCAAAGTCCATCCAGGGCAACTTAGGGATTGCGTCACCCAGTCTGGGGCTACACAATCCTCTCCTGAGCAGCGTAGGGGCACGCAGAGCCTAGCAGGGCTGACGCAAACAACTTCAGAGTAGCGTTGGGGTTTCTAGAGACAGAAAGGGATGAGTTCTGTAAATCTTGTTTGAGGGTGTGAATTAGTCTAGTTTTCATTCTCAAGAATAACAGGTATTGTTGCAGATCTTATTTTCTCTGTTGGGTTAACTAGTAAGGTGCCCAGATTTGTTGCATTTAGAAACTACTTAATAATATAAACCCTCTAGCACCCAGAAGACCAATTTCCCCACATTGGGTTTTTTCCGGGGATAGTTGTCTAGAAAATATTATGTGTCACTTTATCTATGTGCATGTACTTTTGCTTAGATCTGAATCGGTGAAGAAATGTTATGTGTTTACTTCGATATTAATCTGAATTTTCAACATTAATAACTTAATTAAGTAGGTGAAGTATAACCAGATGTAATAGTAGGATTTCTGCATAAAGTCACATGGTATCAGAGTGACTGCATATCTAGCATGATCGCCTGTAGAAGACTGAAGAATCCTTACTGCAGAAAGCAAAAAAGAAAGTAGCATCAGCCATAGAAATATGAACCAAAAGGGACAATGCAACAGCAGAGGGAGCAGAGCCATGCAGAGGCCACAATGACGCAATTCAACGCAATCTCCACACGACCCCACATACTTACTGCATAGATGCAGCACAGAGACAACGCTGAGACTGCCTGTTCATGCATAGGCCAGCAAATGTGATGTAGATCTGAAGTCGTTGTTGATTCAGAGTGACGGAAGCAATGTTGTAGAGCTTCAGTAGTTGGCGGTGGGGTTAAATTTCTGAAGTTTCAGAAATTGTCATAAGCACTAGTTGAGAAAGAGAGGGAGGAAAATTAGCTTATCAGAGGGATTACAACCAAAGAAATCTACAGATCGATCAGAGGATCGAAGAAATCTGATTCACTTTTGATTTGGCAGATTTCCAAGAGAGGAAGTCAGTTGTCAGAGGGAGAAGAGGGTGCCTTTCTCACCAAGGACCCTAGATCTGAGTCTCTAGCATAGAGAGTAGGATTCTGATCAAGAGTTCATAAATTTTTCTAAAAATTGAAAGTTACAGGATTGGGTTGAAACCAGGATGGTTGCGTAGATATTGTCTTCCTAATTCTGGCGTCGTGAACGGTTCGAAAAATCGATGTCGTATGAGGGAGATATCTCATTCTGATCGAAATCCCAAATAGCTAAATTTTGCGACAGGGTTGACTGGGATGCCCAGTCAGTAGGGTGGATGTACAGTCAGCAAAAAGGAATATTCTGAATAATATTCTTTTCTCCAGGCCAATCAATGGATGATAAGTGGCACCATTCTATTTTTTGAATGTGGTTGTATGTTTTGGTTTTTGGGGTAATCAAAGGGTGACATGTGGCCAGCCTAAGGTCGCCACATGTCCCCTTAGTGGTGCATTAAATTTTTTTTTTTAGGCTGCTGGAGTCGAACCCTAGACCTCTGGAAAAGCATGCCCACGCCTTACCACCCGAGCCACATGTGTTTCTTAACAACTATGGTATGCGGGTTTGTTTTAAAGTTTAATACAATGCGGAGTGGGGGTTGGGGACTGCCGGCGGTCCCAACCCGCCTTCGGTCCTGTAGCAGGTGGTCACATGTTACAACATAAAACCTTGCAACGTTAACATTAAACTACAAACTCCGACCATTCAGTCCGCCAGCATCTCCGTAAACCATATCACATGTGACCGTTAACTTTGATGGTTTCTCTGCGCGGTCATCTAACACCACTTCAATCAGAGTTTCTGCCTTTGTAACCTGTGGTTTGTGCCATAGTTCCGCCGACCGTTATGGTCAGGCCTGGTTTGGGGTGCGCATGTGGCCACCCCTAACCATAAAAATTATTGTAACGGTTAATTTTGGCGGGAATATTGGAGCGTGCCCAAATTTAGGTGGATTCCACTATTTTGACTCCAGTTAAGTAGAGTCCTCCACATTTAGTGCAACTTTTCTAGGTGTAACTAGGAAAATGAGTTGGAGACTCAATTTTCGCCCAATCAGAGTGAAGGAAGAGTTATTCTTAGCTAATTGGAGCATTCTGGAGCCATTGGTGCAGAGAAAACATCCATTATATGCCTGTAACTACATGTATTTGCAAAATTTTGAGCATAATGAAAGATTGACATGCCATTGGGAGCTGGACTAGCAGATGTAGCCCAGGAGGGGTGAACTGCTTCATCATGCCTGCTGTGTAAATTTTATGTGGTGAATTATTTCTCTATTTTACACTACTGTTAAGTGTTATTTGTGCTTATTTCATGCTTCTAATTCACTAAAATCATCTATAATTCATGGTTAAAATCCTCAATCCTTAAGGAAACTAATGAGATAAGTATGCACATGTTTATAAACTGAAAAGACACTTAGCACAACAAAACTAATACAATCCTTTCAATTCAGGTTGGTATCAGAGCTAGAGTTTATTCTCTGGTGTTGTTTTGTGCAAAGAATTTTTTAACTGTTTGCAAGTTTTTAGATTCTTACAAGGCTCAAGCTCAAAAGAGGAGAAGGAAAATTGGTGGGAGCAGAAGGGTCTCAAGAAGAGCCAAAGAAAAGGAGATCAAGATTTCCACAATCTCCACCGCCTAGTTCACCTCCTAAGGAAGCAGAAGCTACTTTAAGCATGTCTCATAGAGAAGGAGAAATCCATGAATAAGTTGATCCCAAAGAGGAATAAAGAGTGTTTAGGAAAGAATTCCTTGACATGACTGAGATGGTTAGAATCCTTTATCAATAAAGGAATGAGAGACTGGAAGGAGAAGGATCCAAACTTCACAAGGAAGGACGAGGATCCTCTAGAGGTCAAATGATGAAGATAAGTCAAAGAAGGGCAATGGAGGAAATGGAGGCAATGGAGAGCCATCATCCTCACCCTCATCATCATCATCCTCTACTTCTATTTCAGTACATCAGCCACACAATTCAAAGAACACTAGTAAAATTCCTTTTTTAAACTTGATGTTAAGTTTGAATTGCCAATGTTTAATGGTGAATTCAATGTAGAAAAGCTTGATAATTGGATTAGGAAATTGGAGGTCTATTTGAGAATCTAGAACCTTCAAGATGATGATACCAAAATCCAATTAGCTTCATTGAGAATGGAAGGTGTAGCACTTTTTTGGTGGGAATCCAAGACAAAGGAGGAGATCAAGAAGCATGATAAGATTATTCTAACATGGGCTGATTTCATTATTGCTATAAAACAACAGTTTTATCCATAATGAACTGACAAAACTTTAGGCAATTGAAGGGACATAATGTGCAAGAATACACCCAAGAGTTTAGGAGAAGAGCTCTCTTATTAGGTGTAGATTTGCAGAGCCAAGATACTTTGCTAAAGTACATAAGAGGCTTACATAGCTACCTAAAACATACTATTCTCATGTTTAACCCCACAAGTCTAGATGAAGTATGTGTTCAGGACACACATCTAGAAGCTAGAGGGAAGAACATTTTTGAAGAGGGTAGAGAGAAACTTTTTAAGGGTAAAAACAAAGAGAAGACCTCAAAAGGTAAAAGCAAAAATAATGCATCTATTAAGAAAGAGGGAGAAAAAGTTGTTTTTAAACATTGTTCAAAAGAAGGCCATCATGAAACTCATTGTTGGAAATTACATCCTGAAATGAGGACCAAGAAATACAATAACAAAGGGAAACAAAAAACTGCAGCTACAACTCAACATGATTTAGGAGATGATTCAGGTGATGAATCTAAGATTACAGCCATGGGATTGAAGAAAATAAAGGGAAAATAAATTGAAACTAAAACCAGTACTAGTACATCAAACTGTCACATACATGCTCCAAATGAAGAAGAAAGAATTGAACTGTTTCATGTGAGAGTCATATCCAAACATACCAAGATTGACACATTGTTTGACAATGGGTCACAAGCAAACTTAATCTCTGAATAATTGGTCAAGAAAATTAACCTTGATACCATACCACATCCAAAATCATATCCATTGGGTTGGATTTGTAAGGATGCAAATTTACAGGTTTCAAAGAAATGCATATTGTGGTTTTCAATCATTGCACATTTTGTCGACACGGTTGAATTATCTGTGGTTCCACTTGACATAATAGGTATTGTGTTGGGGAGTCCTTACTTGTATGACAGGAAAGCGATATTCCATCGCCATGAGAACAAATATCATTTATTCAAAGATAGCAAGGAGTACATTGTTAGAGCACATTGCAAAAAGACAAACATTGTTATGGTAAATGTTGAATAGGTACAGAGGTTGGTGAATTCAAGTAAGAATTTTGTTCTTCTTATGATTAAGTTAAAAGATGATGTTAATCATGAATCATTTGAGGGATGTGATCCTAAGTTGAAATCATATTTATATGATTTAGTTAATGCACATCATGAGATGTTTCAAGAGCCAACAAGATTGCCTCCAAAAGGAGAGATTCAACATGAGATTCAGTTGCAGCAATATTGTCCTCTTCCAAACATCGGCATGTATCGCATGTCTATAATGGATAATGCTAAAATAAAGAGGCAAATCAAAGATATTGAGGACAAAGGAATCATAAGGCGAAGCACTTCGCCATGCGGTTCACTCATAGTCTTGATTCCAAAGAAATATGGGACTTGGCGCATATGTGTAGACTTCTTAGCTTTGAACAAGATTACAGTAAGAATCGTTACTCGCTCCCAAGGATAGATGATTTGCTTGATCAGCTGAAAGAAGAAATTTTTTTCACTAAGTTAGATTTACGAAGTGGATATCATCAAGTAAGAATTCCAGAAAGTGATATATGGAAAACTGCATTCAAAACCAAACAAGGACTCTTTGAGTGGTTAGTTTTGCCATTTGGTTTGTGTAATGCACCAACAAATTTCATGTGTGTTATGGATAGTGTTTTGCGTCCATTCCTTGATGAATTTGTGATTGTGTACTTAGATGACATATTTATTTTCAACAAAACAAGAGAATAACATGTCTTTCATGTGAATAGAGTGCTTGATGTTTTGAAGAAAGAGAAATAGTTTCTTACGATGTCAAAGTGTGGGTTTGGAAAGACTTCTTTGGTTTATTTGGGACACATTGTAGGAGGAGGAGAGTTGAGAATTGATCCTTCTAAAGTGGAAGCCATTGTGAATTGGCCCACACCCAAAACAGTAATCAAGGTAAGAAGTTTCTTAGGTGCAACTCAGTATTGGAGAAATTTTATTGCTAACTTTTCTGCCATCACAGCTCCTATGCATGTAGTGACAAGTGTGAAGAAAGGCTTCCAATGGGGACGAAAAAAACAACAAGCTTTCGAAGCTTTAAAAGACAAGATCAGTTCAGCTCCAGTCCTTGCATTACCAAATTTGAGACATCCATTCAAGATTCAAACCGATGCTAGTGATTATGCCATGGGCACAGTACTTTTGCAGCATGGTCAGCCTGTTTCTTTTCATTCTGAAACATTTAATTGTGTTGTAACTAATTATCCTATATATGAAAAAGAACTATATGTGTTGGTACAAAGTGTCAAGAAGTGGAAACACTACTTGATGGGTAAAGAGACTATTGTGCATGCCGATCACCAACCATTACAGTACTTGCAGCCACAAACAAAATTGCAGCAATCAAGACATTTCAGGTGGATGGGATTTCTTCAACAGTTTCACTTGGTTATAAGGTACAAGAAAGGTATTTTCAATAAATTTGCTGATATTCTTTCAAGGCCAATTATTAGTGCATCTACTTTACTCAAAAATGATTCTATCGTACAAGAGAGTTACATATAACAATATGCACATGATTTTGATTTTCAAGATGTGTATGCTAGTTTGAGTGAAGGGAATCAAGTTCAAGAAAAATATTATCACGTGCATAACAATTTGTTGTTTCATTTTGGCAAGTTGTGTATACCACAAGGAGAGAGGCTAAGTGTCATGAGAGAAGCTCATTCATCTCTTATTGTTGGACACTTTGGGTTAAGCAAAACAATGGCGCATCTATAGAGGTATTGTTATTGACATCACATGGTAGATAGTGGGTGGAATTTTATAAGAGGTTGTTCTATGTGTGCAACAAGTAAGCCTAGTAATAGGAAGCTTGGGTTGTACACGCCACTATCGGTACCATCAAGGCCACCACGCCACGATGGGAGAATGTCTCCATGGACTTTGTTGGAGGTCTAACTATGTCAAGAAAACAACATGATTATATTTATGTAGTTGTGGATAGATTTAGTAAAATGTGTATACTTATGCCATGTAAGAAAATCATTACTGTTGAAAAAAATGTTGAACTTTATTTTCAAAATGTTTGGGTTCATTTTGGATTGCCAACTTCTATTGTTAGTGACAGGGATTCTAGGTTCACTGGGAAGTTTTGGTCCAATCTATGGAAGATGATGGACACAAAGTTGAAAAAGAGTACTTATTTTCATCCACAAACTGATGGAAAAACCGAGCTGGTGAACAGAACCGTTGTGCATCTATTGAGAGGATATTGCAACAAACTTCCTAAGCTGTGGGATGAGAAACTGCATTACATTCATCACACTTACAATTGGGAAAAACACTTTTCAACTCAAACATGGTATTTTCCAAAATTTCCATTAGACTTCATCTTTGGAAAGTATGTTGCAATTGATGGCCATGGTGATATTGACAAGGCTTGAAATTTCATTGAGAAAATTCAGATTATACATCAACAAGTTCAAGAATATTTTGAGAAAAGTCAAAGCAAATACAAGGAGAGGCATTACAAACATAGAGTTGATCACAAGTTTCAAAAAGGAGATGACGTATGGTTGCACATTAGCAAAGAAAGGATGCAAGGGGAAGGTAAAAAGCTCAAACCCATTCGTTATGGTCCATTCAAAATCATAAAGAAAGTTGGTAATAATGAATTTCAACTTGACTTGCCTTCATATATGCAAATGTATTCAATTGTTAATGTTGAAAAATTACGTTTGTATGAGCCACCTTTGATCGATGATCAAGGAAGTGATGTTTAGCTACCTTCTATTGAATATTTATTGCCAGAATTTATGAATGAGCTCAAGGAAGATACAATTCTTGATAGGAAGACAAGAGCATCCAAGAGGGGAAGTGTTTACTACCTTCGAGTTGTGCTCAAAGGCACTAAACCAAGCAAGGCAAAGTGGATGGAGGTTGGAAAGGTAAGGGAGTTGTACCCTCATCTACTGAACATGTAATCAAGTCTTTTGGGGTCCAAAAGCTTCCCAATGGGGAGGAGTGATCAAAATTTCATAAGTTTTTCTCATAATTGAAAGTTATAGGATTGGGTTGAAACCAAGATAGTTGCATAGATCTCGTCTTCCTGATTCTGGCACCATGAACGGTTCGAAAAACTGATTTCGTATGACGGAGATATCGCGTTCTAATCGAAATCCCAAAAAACTAAATTTTGCGACAGGGTTGACTGGGATGCCAATCAGTAGAGTGGATGTACAATAAAAAAAAAGGAATATTTCAAAGAATATTCATTTTCTTCAGGCCAACCAATGGATTACAAGTGGCACCGTTCTATTCGTTGAATGTGGTTGTACGTTTTGGTTTTTGGGCTAATCAGAGGGTGACACGTGGCCAACCCTGAGGCTGCCACATGTCCCCTTAGTGGTGCATTAAATTTTTTTTTGAGGCCGTAGGAGTTGAACCCTGGACCTCCGGAAAAGCACGCCCACACCTTACCGCCCGAGCCACAAGTGTTACTTAAAAACTATGGTATGCAGATTTTTTTTAAATTTTAATACAATGTAGAGTGGTTGTTGGGGATCGTCGGCGATCCCAACCTGCCAGCGGTCCCGTAGCAGGTGGTCACATGTTACAACATAAAACCTTGCAACATTAACGTTAAAATGCAAACTTTGATAATTCAGTCCGCCAGCATCTTCGCAAACCATATCACATGTAACTGTTAACTCCGACAGTTTCTTTGCACGGTCAGCTAACACCGCTTCAACTAGAGTTTCCATCTTTGTAACCTATGGTTTGTGCCATAGTTCTGCCGACTGTTACTGTCAGGCCTAGTTTGGGGTGCACATGTGGCCACCCCTAAACATAAAAATTATTTTAATGGTTAAGTTTGGCAGGAATATTGGAGTGCGCCCAAATTTAGGCAGAATCCACTATTTCAACTCCAGTTAAGTTGAGTCCTCCACATTTAGTGGAGCTTTTATAGGTGTAACTGGGAAAATGAGTTATAGAATTGATTTTCGCCCATTTAGAGTGAAGGAAGAATCATTCTTAGCTAATTGGAGCATTCTAGAGCCATTGGTGCAAATAAAACAACCATTAGAGGCGTCTAACTACATGTATTTGCAAAATTTTGAGGATAATGAAAGATGGACATGCCATTGGGATTTGGACCAACAGATGTAGCCCAGAAGGGGTGAACTACTTCATCATGCCTGGTGTGTCAATTTTATGTGGTGTCTTATTTCTCTGTTTTACACTATTGTTCAATGTTATTTGTGCTTATTTCATGCTTCTAATTCACTAAAATCATCTACAATTCATGGTTAAAATCCTCAATCCTTAAGAAAACTAATGAGACAAGTATGCACATGTTTATAAATTGAAAATACACTTAGCACAACAAAACTAATACAGTCCTTTCAGATCATATTCGTTCCGACATATTTTTTGAGAAGATGGCACCTCACGAACTACGTGATTAGGACAGGTTGGATGGTATGTCCAACATTGTAGACTGGAAGGCCAAAATCCTGGTAGTCATGGAGGCTTACGGTCTGAGGGACCATGCAGAAAAATTCATGGTCATGCCAACCGATGCTCTTCTCCTAGCGAAGCATGAGGAAGCTGTAACACATGCCAAACACTTCATAACGGATGGGGTTAAGGATCATATAGTTCCACACATAGTCGACAAGAAAACGACTCATGAGATGTGGAAAGCCTTAACTTCCATATATGAGAGAAGATCTATTGAAAGGAGAATGATTCTGGAGAACCAGATGTGGTTACTCATGATGGCCAAGGGAGAAGAGATCGAGCCCTTCCTTTTTATATTACAGGCGATCAGGGATCAGTTGTCTGCCATGGGAGCAAAGGTGGAGGATGATGTGATGGTGAGGAATAAACTCAATGCGGTCACATAGGAATGGGAAAAATTTGTCCAAAGTATCTTGGGTAGAGCAGACCTTCCAAATTGGGAAAGTATGTGGGCGATCCTTCGTCAAGAAGAACTTCGTTGATTCACCAAGAGACGGTACAACACAAGATCAAGTAAGGTGAAGATGGAAGAGTGTAATGATCCTTTTTCAAGATTCACAAGATTCTATTTCAGAGATGGACTATAGAGGAATTTACTGGATATGTCACCTTTCAAAGAAAGGATGAGATCCAGAGGCTACCTGGCCAACTGTAGACTCTGTCTATAGAACCTGGAATAATCCCTTTTTAGGACTTTCAATAAGGTGTTCAAGGAAAACGTTGTATAAGTAAAAATGTGCAAAAATAGCGCATATCAGGGCTTGGTTCCCATCATTTATGTTGTATTTTACTTATGTATGGAATTTCATTAGAAAAAAATCAGTTTAGGCACATTAAATAGATCTCCCAAAAAGTAGACTAGCTAAAAGGCACCCAAAGGGGAAGGCTGCAGTCAAATGCAAGCACTGCTTCAGGAATTGTGCAATTTTAGCTAATGTTCAATGGAGATCAGCAAGAGGAATGATATCTCAGTATTACAGCAGCAAATAATCATTATGATACAACCCTTTCATTATACAGTAGAAAGCATGAGCCAAGACAACAATAAATCTTCACAGAAGAGAGCAGGAGCACAGGTATATTTGCAGAAATGCTTCAACACCGTTATTTTTCAGGAGGTTCAACAGATGTAAGTTGCAACTTAGATCTAGAGAAAATATATGGACAAAATATCAGATCTATATCAGATCTGGAAACTCTATAGTTTTCTCTACAAGATCCACTTGGAATTTTGACAAAAGCATGCATGAATAAGAGTAGATCTGAGAAACAAGTTGCAGATCTGGAAACTGATGCAGTAAATTTTTGAATATATCATTTCATTACAATGGATCAGATCTGAACAGAACATAGATCAACAAGCGAATCTATGGATCACCAAGTGGGAGGCAAAGCCCAACACAAGAGATCTTTGATCTAAACTATGAGCAAGACTACCTGCAAACCTTCATACATAAATAATGCAGTTTTCCCAGTGGGACAGCGCTGCAGCTCAAGAGACACATAAAAATACTGAATAATTGTAGATCTTAAGTACAAGAGATGATACACTCTTCCAGGAGGTCAAAGGACCCACTCCATGGAGAGAGGCTCTCAAAATACACTAGATCTCTGCAGATCTAGATCACCACTTGTTGCAGCTTGTAGAGACAGCAGAACCCTCAATGGATCAGCGCTGCCAATGTAAGTAGGAGCTTGGCCTCAAGCCTGATAGCGGTTCATTTCAACAAACTTTCCTCCTTGAATCATCAAAGGAAGAGGTGAAACTCCTGCACAGGAATTCCAAATACAACCCTCCACTCAACATCAGAGAATGGTATTTGTCTAAGCAGAAAAATACTCATAAATATAATCTATCAACAACCTTCTCTTGTTGCCCTGTTGGCAATATGATGCAGAGTGTTGTCCTTGATGGCAACCCACTTAATGAAGATGATGGCAACCTACTTAATGAAGTTGTTCTTGATGCTTGATGAGTTTATTAATGATGTAAATCTGATGTTCTACATGTAGCTCAGAAGGACCAGAGAAATAAATCTTCAGTATGTGCCAGAACAATGATGAAAAGTGTATGTTACAAGGCATACGTGGGTTTGTTAAGGAGAAGGCGCGTATGCACGCGGAAAAGTACGTGCCAAGTCGCGTATGATCAATTGCACTCTAAATGTGTAAAACCAGGGGTTACTACCATGGTATTGACCCATTGTATTGAGCGCTGGATTGTATATGTGATCCCGTCCAGGAATACCATCGGAAGTAATGTGGTTTTGGCTCATGGTATTGACAAAGGCTAAATCTATATAAGGAGAAGAGAATCATTGTGCAAGAGTGTGAAAGAGGTCTGGGTTTTAATGAATACTTCTCCTTGAAGTATATCTGTATGGAATGGGTAACAGTTGAATGATAGATCTGATTTCATAATGCACCAGTGAAGAAAATTATGAAGAGGGATCTCTAGATCTGAAATATATTTGTATCTTCTAGATCTGTTTATGTAATGTTTAGATCTGATATGAGGCGAACATGTTTCTGAAGTGAAGGGTAAAATCTGAGCTATGCATCTGTTCTGAAGAATTGTGCTAACCTAAAATGTCTGAAGATCTATACACAAGTTTGTAACAGAGTAAGCGCGTATATACGCGGGTTGGATTAAGAGAAAGCACGTATGGGTTGTGAAATTAATTCTGTAATATGTACAGATGTATACGCGGGTTTATATACATGAAAGCGCGTATATACGCCGGATCAGTGAAAGGAAAGCGCATATGAAAACTAGGGTTTGCTGAAGTATGTGGTATGAAATGTCTGATCTGTTCTACTGTATTACTGCTATCTGTCTATGATGTATTCATACAGATCTGGGTTTTCTTAATATTGATTATGTTGCTGACTATGTTGAGAAAAGATCAAGTTTTTGATTGATTGGTTGATGATTCATCAAATGAATTGATAAGGGTATAAGTTTCAGTTTGATGTATGATTGAACTTAAATGTGTGGAGTGGATCCAGTATGAAAATTGATGAAACGTGGTCCATGGTGGTGCTGAGGGTTGTAGCCTTTAGTCAGGGGGTTGTAGATCCCTTCCAGGTGAGGCTGGTAAACGAGAGTAGGGGGTCGTAGCTCCCTTCCAGGTGAGGCTGGTAAACGAGAGTAGGGGGTCGTAGCTCCCTTCCAGGTGAGGCTGGTAAACGAGAGCAGGGGGTCGTAGCTCCCTTCCAGGAGAGGCTAGTAAACGAGAGCAAGGGGTTGTAGCTCCCTTCCAGGAGAGGCTGGTAAATGAGAGAAGGTTGTAGCCTTTTGCAGGTGGGTGACTGCGTGCTAGTATGAGTCTGCGCAAGTACATGGTTGTAACATGTTTTCTTTATATAATAAATATTGAAGACTGAGATGACGGCAGCGGTGGTTTTCTCCCGACTTGGGTTTCCACCTTAAATCCTGGTGTTCCTGTGTGATGCTTATATGTGATGGTTTATTCTGTTATTACTGCACATGCTTACTGTTATCTAATCATCAGAAGAATGAATGTTGCGTAGATCTAAGTAAAGAATTAATGGCATAATAATATCTCTGTATATACATGAGTTTTATGAAGGATATCCGCGTGTATACGCTAGTTGGCTTCAGCAAAGTAGCGCATGGGTTTTAGAGCATGGAAAAATAAATTTTTTTGAGTAAGTCCTAAATACTGATTCACCCCCCCCTCTCAGTATTTTTCCCAACAATTGGTATCAGAGCAGGTCCTTTTGCAGAGCTTGATCGCTTGAAGGAGATCCGTTGAAATGGGAAGTCATGAAGGGGTAATGTCTATAAGGCCACCTCTATTCAATGGAAATAATCTGTTATTCTAGAAGATACGAACAAAAGCATATCTGCAAAGTCTTGGTGCAGAAGTATGGGCAATCATGGAAGGAGGTTATCAGTATCCGGAAATTATTCCTACTGATGCAGCAGAAAGGAAGAAATATGAAATCAATGCCAAAGCCGTCAATGTCTTATTAGGAAGCCTGTCTGAACCAGAATTTGCTAAAGTGATGCAGCTAAATTCAGCAAAAGAAATATGGGACAAAATCATTTTGAGCTATGAAGGAGATACAAAGGTAAAAAGTGCAAAACTCCAAACTCTCAAAATTGAATATGAAAATTTAAGGATGCATAGTGATGAGAGTATTGCCAGTTTATTTTTACGTCTAGATGATATTGTAAATCGTATGAGAAGTTTGGGTGAAACCATAACCGATACTACTCTAGTGGAAAAAGTCTTAAGATCTTTAACTTCAAAATTTGAGTCAAAAGTGTCAGCTATTGAAGAAAGGCAAGATCTGCAAACTCTTACTATTGTTCAACTACATGGTATTCTGACTTCTTATGAAATAAGACAAGGAGGTTCCTCTCAAATCAAAGAAGCTGCTTTTAAGGCGTGTGCAAAAGGAAAATAAAAGGAAGTTGTCAAGGAATCAAGTTATATATCAGAAGAAGAAGAAGCAAATTTTGTAAGGAGACTCCAACCAGGTACTGGAAGATTCAAAGGTAAGCTACCCTTCAAGTGTTTTACTTGTGGGAGAGTTGGTCATTATGTTGCTAAATGTCCTTATGAATAAAATCATGATAAAGGGAAACAATTTGAAAAGAGAAAGAGTTATTATACAAATGAAGATAATGATGAGGATGAAGAAGATTTTGACCAAGATCTGAAAGTGCTCATGGCAAGGAAGCAAAAGAAGAAGGCTACTCAAAAGGAGATACCTCAGAAAACATGTGCAGTAGAAAATGAAGAAGAGGAAACAGGTATTGATTGTTGTTCTTGTGATTCACCTTCTTGTGCATGCAATAGTGAGGATAGTGAAAGTAATAGTATAAGTCTAGAAGCAAATCTCAAGATCAATGATGAAAGCAATGACTGGAATCGATTTCATAAGAGAGAATCTATCTACAAAGATATGATCTCTAGAATGAATGAACAGAAAGAAATACTGAATGGACAGATAGACAAGTATCAAAAGTTGTATGTTTATGCAACCAATCAAAGTGAAAGACTTGAAGCAGAAATCATCTCTCTCAAAGAAGATCTGGAAAAATCAAATAAGAAGAATGAAGAGATGTTACAAACATGTGAAGAACAAGAAAATTGGTTGAAGGAAGAAATTTTAAAATTGAATGATCAAGTAGAAGAAGGAAAAAGGGTCGAAGAAAGCATGATGAAGCAATGCCAAATATTGGAGGTTGAGGTAAACATTCTCAAAGGTAAATTAGAAGAAAAGGATAAAATCTTGAGGTTTCAAGATAGTACTAAGATTCTGGACAATATTCTTAGTAATCAAAGATCTCCTACTATTAAACTTGGTCTTGGTTTTCATGAAACTGTTAAAGGAGAATCTAGTTCACAAGGAAGTGCTAAAGACTCAAAGGATGTCAATGAAAAACCTGAAGAGTTGAAAGAAACAAGAAGTCAACCGACAATCATGAACACTCAAAGGAAATCATTCAATAATGTTGAATGCTTTAAATGTCATAATTATGGGCATGTTGCAGCAAATTGCAGAAGCATATTGATTCAGTCACAAACAAACAGATTCTATACAGAAAGGTACTCTGGTTTCTTTAAGGGATATTGTTTTTCATGCAGCAAGTTTGGTCATAAAGCAGCTGATTGCAATAGAAGAAAGAATAGAAGAACACAGTATGATCCTTATGCTTACTTTTCTAGTCACATAAGATGTTATGCTTGTAACAAGTATGGACATGTGGAAAAATAATGCAGGATGAACAGATCTGAGAAATTGGACAATTTCCAGCACACGATAAGAAAGTTCAAGCAAAGCTAGAAAAAGAAGGAGGACCGGTCAGAAACGTAGGGAATATTGACCCTACTGCAGTCATCTTCTTCTAAAGCTTACTTCTCATAATGACTGTAGGAATGATGTGAGATACATCATAGAGATTAGTAATGTATCATCACAGGGGGAGCAATGTATGATGATTCTCATAGTTGATTTGGTAATTCTGGTTATGTTTATTTCTGACAGTGCATCTGTTGTGAAGAAGACAGGTACAGGTGGTACAAATTCAGAGGGAGAAGAAGGAGTGTGAAATTTTTAGTATTTCACTTTCCATACGCGTGTTTAATGAAGTAAAGTCGCGTATACATGCTAGTTACAGTGGAGACAACCGCGTATGAAGTTATGATAAGAAAATTAGTATGACAGCTGAAGATCAGGAACACAGGTTCAGGGGGAGCATCAATCTAACTATTAATGATTGCATTATTGACATTATACCTGCTTATGTCTCAGTTCTAAATGATGATGACATGATACATGATTTATTATGATGAGTTTATGGATGAGCCCTGTTTGCTTTTTGCTGAAGAGTATTCCTTTCTTTCACACATGAATGAGATGGAAGTCTTATGATTTAGAGATACAGACAGATCATGAAGAAATTGTTGCTGATGACTTGCTGTTGAAAGTATTCAGGTTTCACAAGCTAAGGAGGAGCCTTGGTCATATGGAAAGGATGCGTGGATGCACAGCTTCAGGGGGAGCATTAGCCTTGCTGAGCATAATGCATTGTTGGCATTATGATGATTCTGAAATATGATCTTTCTTGAGGTCTTTTTGGTAGTGGTCATAAAAAGTCATATTTGTAATTTGATGAAAAGGTCATGATGAGACCTATGATGTAAAATTTTAATATTCAGTCATGTAAGGACTTGTTCAAATGTGTAAACCCACTTGGTTGGGTAGTTGAGTCAAAATATGTAAATCCACTTGATTGGATCTTTGATGTAAGTATGAGTCCTTGGTGATAGGAAGGTCATAGAGTCATGTACGTCATTGGAAAACATGTTTGAACATTCAGCATGAACTCAGGGGGAGCATGGTAACTTCAGTATACATCAGTTCTACAACGCTCTTCTTTCTACATGAGGGGAAAAACCTTGTGTTGGTTTTGATCCGCCCTTTGCCCTTGATGTCAAAGGGGGAGAGTGACATGGTGTTTGAATAGGGGGAGAATATCATTATGCTTAATGTATCTATATGTTGTGATCAAACACCATCGTGGTTGCCATCAAGTCCAAAGGGGGAGATTGTTGGCAATATGATGCAGAGTGTTGTCCTTGATGGCAACCCACTTAATGAAGATGATGGCAACCTACTTAATGAAGTTGTTCTTGATGCTTGATGAGTTTATTAATGATGTAAATCTGATGTTCTACAAGTAGCTCAGAAGGACCAGAGAAAGAAATCTTCATTATGTGCCAGAACAATGATGAAAAGTGTATGTTACAAGGCATACGTGGGTTTGTTAAGGATAAGGCGCGTATGCACGCGGAAAAGTACGTGCCAAGTCGCGTATGATCAATTGCGCTCTAAATGTGTAAAACCAGGGGTTACTACCACTGTATTGACCCATTGTATTGAGCGTTGGATTGTCTATGTGATCCCGTCCAGGAATACCATCGGAAGTAATGTGGTTTTGGCTCATGGTATTGACAAAGGCTAAATCTATATAAGGAGAAGAGAATCATTGTGCAAGAGTGTGAAAGAGGTCTGGGTTTTAATGAATACTTCTCCTTGAAGTATATCTGTATGGAATGGGTAACAGTTGATTGATAGATCTGATTTCATAATGCACCAGTGAAGAAAATGATGAAGAGGGATCTCTAGATCTGAAATATATTTGTATCTTCTAGATCTGTTTATGGAATGTTTAGATCTGAGATGAGGCAAACATGTTTCTGAAGTGAAGGGTAAAATCTGAGCTATGCATCTATTCTGAAGAATTGTGCTGACCTAAAATTTCTGAAGATCTATACGCAAGTTTGTAACAGAGTAAGCGCGTATATACGCGGGTTGGATTAAGAGAAAGCGTGTATGGGTTGTGAAATTAATTCTGTAATATGTGCAGATGTATACGTGGGTTTATATACATGAAAGCGCGTATATACGCTGGATCAGTGAAAGGAAAGCGCGTATGAAAACTAGGGTTTGCTGAAGTATGTGGTATGAAATGTCTGATCTGTTCTGCTGTATTACTGCTATCTGTTTATGATGTATTCATACAGATCTGGGTTTTCTGAATATTGATTATGTTGCTGACTATGTTGAGAAAAGATCAAGTTGTTGATTGATTGGTTGATGATTCATTGAATGAATTGATAAGGGTATAGGTTTCAGTTTGATGTGTGATTGAGCTTAAATGTGTGGAGTGGATCCAGTGTGAAATTTGATGAAACGTGGTCCATGGTGGTGCTGAGGGTTGTAGCCTTCAGTCAGGGGGTTGTAGCTCCCTTCCAGGAGAGGCTGGTAAACGAGAGCAGGGGGTCGTAGCTCCCTTCCAAGAGAGGCTGGTAAACGAGAGTAGGGGGTGGTAGCTCCCTTCCAGAAGAGGCTGGTAAATGAGAGCAGGGGGTTGTAGCTCCCTTCCAGGAGAGGCTGGTAAACGAGAGAAGGTTGTAGCCTTCTGCAGGTGGGTGCCTGCGTGCTGGTATGAGTCTGCACCAGTACATGGTTGTAACATGTTTTCTTTATATAATAAATATTGAAGACTGAGACGACGGCAGCGGTGGTTTTCTCCCGACTTGGGTTTCCACCTTAAATCCTGGTGTTCCTGTGTGATGCTTATGTGTGATGGTTTATTCTGTTATTACTGCACATGCTTAATGTTATCTAATCATCAGAAGAATGAATGTTTCATAGATCTAATTAAAGAATTAATGGTATAATAAGATCTCTGTATATACGTGAGTTTTATGAAGGATATCCGCGTGTATACACTAGTTGGCTTCAGAAAAGTAGCGTATGGGTTTTAGAGCATGGAAAAATAAAAAGTTTTGAGTAAGTCCTAAATACTAATTCACCCCCCCCTCTCAGTATGTTCCCCAACTCTCAGATCTGGAAACTGATGTAGTAAATTTTTGAATATATCATTTCATTACAACGGATCAGATCTGAACAGAACATAGATCAACAAGTGAATCTATGGATCACCAAGTGGGAGGCAAAGCCCAACATAAGAGATATTTGATCTACACTATGAGCAAGACAACCTGCAAACCTTCATACATAAATAATGTAGTTTTCCCAGTGGGACAGCACTGCAGCTCAAGAGACACAGAAAACTACTGAATAATTGTAGATCTTAAGTACAAGAAATGATACACTCTTCCAGGAGGTCAAAGGACCCACTCCATGGAGAGAGGCTCTCAAAATACACTAGATCTCTGCAGATCTAGATCACCACTTGTTGCAGCTTGTAGAGACAGCAGAACCCTCAATGGATCAGCGCTGCCAATGTAAGTAGGAGCTTGGCCTCAAGCCTGATAGTGGTTCATTTCAGCAAACTTTCCTCCTTGAATCATCAAAGGAAGAGGTGAAACTCCTGCACAGGAATTCCAAATACAACCCTCCACTCAACATCAGAGAATGGTATTTGTCTAAGCGGACAAATACTCAGAAATATAATCTATCAACAACCTTCTCTTGTTTCCCTCCTTCTCCTTTTATAAGATGAGAAAGCTTTTGAAAACCCTAAATCATCTTGATGAGTTAGCCCTTTTCACATTATAGGCTCCCTTCTAGAACTGCGTTGTCCCCTTTGGAGATGTAATGAACCTAGACAGCGTTGTTGATTTGGTCAAGGTTGACCCAGTCTTTAGCTCAAACCTCTTTCACACCTGCAAGTGATTATTTACATAGCCCTGATTTGTCTTTGTTCACATGGGCATTGATTTATTCAGACTTTTTAGGAGTTTTACATGTCCTCCTTCATTCATTTATTCATGATGCAGAAATTAAAACAAAATTGAATGTTCCTCTTAGCTGAGGCTAAGTGGGAACATTACAGTCCTCCCCTCCAAAATGTTGCTTGTCCTCAAGCAACTGATAGGGAAAGAGCTTTAGTTCTTCTCCTTCTCCATTGATGGCACCATCAAGGATCAATTTTTCTTCATGGACCAAGTGCTCATCAAGCCAATACATCAGAAATTGCTCCTCCAATGCTAACATGATAGGTGCATAGTCTATTCCTTTAGGAGTGTAAAAATCAACAGAAATAAACATGGGTGAAGCAACGTCACATCTAAAACATGTATCATGAAGTACAGGATAAAGTTCCATCCCATGTGGTACATATACATTTCCCACTTTTTTCCCATACAAACCCATAAACAATACCAATATATCATCTATGTATGGAAGCAAAATCACATATATGCAAACTGAAATGTGCACTTGAGGAGGTGGGTCACAATCCCACATAAGATACCAATGCAATGCACTCCTTGTCTTGAGTAAATCTGAGTGTGGCAAGTGGTATTCCCACCACATCTTTGTTTCATGGGTCACTATGACATGGCTGAAATTGATACCCAAGTTAGGTGTGTTAGCACCCAATCTGAACCTCAGGCTGAAAAAGGCAAATCAGGGTAACAACTAAACCACGCCCAGCCTTGTAGCTAGCCCTACAAGGACAGGAGAGGGCTCTCTCCGTAGAATAGATATTCAATAAAATGGTAATGAACTGATTTTAGGCTAGGTATATAAATGTGAAAGGGGTTTTGATAAATGACTGAATTTTCAGGGATGTATGGGACAAAAGGACAGCATGAGCTGAGGAATTAAATCAAGGACACAAAATATTTCATGGGGCAAGGTAGGCAGGAGGTTTAGCAATCAAATTGAGATAAGATGGAGTGGAAAGACTGTTGAGAAGCTGAAAAGGGCATAATAAATGAATCCTTCTCAGACAGAAGAAAACACACAGAGCAAGAATGATTCCCCAAGGCAGAGCATATAAAATGGATTCTACCTTTCTAACTTGAAAACATTCAACTCGAAATGTTTATGAATGACTGATGAAACATAACAGTGTACATATGAAACACAAAAGAGAGACATATGCTAAAACTCATACCACATGAATCCCACAAATCAGAGCTGCATCACTTTATTAATTCCCTGCCAAACTGTACAATGGAGAGCAGAGCTCACTGCCACACTATTCCCCTACTTCTGAGTTTTCAGACCTCAGACCTTCCCAACCCCTTTTGCAAATAATTAGAATTTACAATAAATAGATAGATTTTTCAGGAATACAAATCGATGGGAAGAGGAGAAATCACAACTGAAGATAGAAGGCCAAAAGCCCACAGTCTCTTCGTAAAAGAAGAGCTACGTTACATTATTTCATTTGAAATTTTCGGATATCCAATGAGAAGGCGAAACATAGTAGCATGGATCTTTTTGAATCATTACTGAAGAGGTGACTGTTACAATTTTGTTTCTCGGCCTTTGACGTTTCTCTTTCCATTATTTCTTTATTCTCTGGCTTTTTAATAGAACGCTTATAAAATGAATTTATGCTTTTCGTGAAGGGAAAAATGTATTTTAAATGGGAAGAGGGAAGGGAAATGGAGGCGGGAACCACATAAATCGCAATCGGAGTCGGAGCGGGGAATGATCGCAATCGCAAAATTTGTGATGTGATCGGAGGAGGGGGCAGGACTTGCGATCGGAGGATTTGCGATGGTGCGATCAAAGGATTTGCGATCGGAGGATTTGCGATGCGATCACATCGCAAATATTTGCGATGGGCTCATCGAGGCATACAAAAGAACTTTGCGATTTGCGATGGTGCGATCAATCGCATTGGGGTATATTGCGATGGTGCGATTAAAGGATTTGTGATGCAATCGGAGGGATCGGGGCCGGACTTGTGATTGCGATCTATAAATAAAACTTTAAACTTTATATTATAAAGTTTTGACTATGTGCGTGGTGGGGAAGTGGTTTATATGGTGGGGGGCGGTTATATATATATGATATAACTTTGTTATAAATTCCATGGGTATGGAAAGGGGAAGTGGTTAGAAATAAATTGCATATTTGTATTAAATGGTTTATAATGCGATATTATACCCGGAAAGGGGAGAAAAGGGGTTCTTAAAGGGAATTGATCATAAAGTTAAAAGGGAAACATGGGAAATATGGGGGCTTAGGGAATAGAGGGCTTTTACTTCACTTAGGCATAAATTTCAATCCAGAAGTCATTTTTGAGAGTGTAGTATACCGTTGGAAAGCTCTTTCCGGGCCCTTTCTGATGGATCTACTTTGAAGATGATCTGGTGCTGAATATGCTGCGAAAAAATTATCTGAAGGTAGGGACATCACTTTGTGGAGATAACAGCTCCTGAGTTGTGACTGGAAGGCAAAGTATTATGTTTTCACCTCAAAACATGGTTTTGAGGTGAAAATTACATCAAACTGAATGAATGATATCTCTGATCCTCCTGGTGCTATAATTTTGAGTTTATTGACTTCCTCATGACCTTGCTGATATTTATTGACACTTGACTCATTAATTTGACCATGCTGAGACCTTAGAGACTAATGAGACCCATCCTATGACCTACTGATATGATTTTGAGAATGAAAGTGACTAATGACTGAAGACCATAGGGAGGAAAATCAGCAAGTACCTCATGAGGGAAAACTGATAAAAAATTACTACCATCAATGAATCCATGACCTAGCGGAATGGTGAAATTGATTATTATGGGACTCCTAATATGCAAATGTAAAGAGTAACTTTGATCACTGATGGCAGTATGACTAGACTGACACTAACAAGGTGCTTTTGGGAAGCACCCATCATGATAGATAATCTCCCTTTGCACCTCAAGGGAGTGGCCAGATTTGGAATCTTTATTGGCCTCATCAATGCCATGAGATCTGCATGTAATATCACTCGTTGTAGGAGCCACGACCTGCATAAATATGGTAAGAGAATGTGTCAAATCAGAAAAATAAACATGCTCCATAAGATCAGATTCTTTACCATTCAAGTCTCCCACACACATGGAGTTAGGCATGGGCATTTCTCCTCTCTTAAGAGAAGGAAGAGATGGCTGAAATGTCTCCTTCATAGGATCCTTTGGCTGCCCCATCCCCTCATAACTGTTGCACTCTTATAAGTGCTGATGTAGTTCCTCCCAATCATAGTGCTGATGTAATTCTTCCTTCATACCCTCCCAATCAAAACTCCTCATGATTAGGGAGTAGATATTTGCTGATTTCATATAGCTGGAAAGTAACTCTTTGTGTGCTCTTTGTAGTATCTCTTGCTTAAGCTTGGAGGCTTGAGACAAGAATACTTTACCAAGATGATAGATGACCCCTTCATGGACCAAATAGCCCCCTCATTGCTTCATGCCATCTAGTATCATCCCGGTGTGCAGATCTTTGGAGTACTCCACAAGGATTTGAGACCTCCAATATGGATCTACACAGCTCAACAAGGACAGCGCTGCTGATGCATCTATGGTGGTGCTTGTCTTGTTGCTGATTGTTTCTTTGGAATTACACATGCCAAAATTATTTGTGGGAAGGTTTATCCTCCCCTTTGCTTCCTCCCACAGCGTTGTGGCTTTCTCCTCCATTGCTCAAGCACTTTGTGAGGCTTTCCCCACATGATCAGAATCCAATGGCATTCCAAGTGGCTTTCCATGAGGTAGGAATGTTCCTTGCAACATTCTCATAAACATGAGAGAAGGAACTGGGAGGTCTCTGCTCCCACTGCACAATTCCATCTCTGTTTTTTGAGTGGAGACATCAGGTGAAGGGTAGGTGTGCATGCCTTGAATGATTTGTTGTTTCCCACTCTTCAAGTCCACCCATTCCATCTACAAGGCCTTCCAATCAGTGGTGACTTTTCCCAAGGTAATCAACCACTGGACACCCAAGATGATGTTGGTGTCTGGTATGTCAACTACAAAGAAATGGTCCACCAAGGTGTAGGATCCCATAGTCACAGAAAGTGATGGAACATACTGCATGCACTGCATAGTTCTATCTTCCGGAACCAAAATAGAGAACGCATCAAAAGAGTCAGTGTGGATCCCTCTCCTCTGCACAAGGTGAGCATCAATGAAGTTGTGGGTTGCCCCACTTTCAATAAAAATAGACACTCTTTGGCTCATGACTGAACCCTGCACCCTTAAGGTCAAATATTTGGGCACTCCTCTCAAAGAAGCAAGAGTCCCACTTGTGGAGCAAAGGCTCCCTCTTCACCTCTGGATGGTGATTGATCTTCCTCCTCATCATCACCAGCGTTGTGACCCCTCCTAGGTCCTTCATTCCCATCCTCCTTCTCCAAGTCTGAAAATACTTCTATATAGTGTGCCCTCCCAACAGCACATCTATGTCCCGGCACCCATGGCTCTTGAAAAGTGAAACACAATCTCTTTTTCCTCAAATCCCTCTGGAGATCAAGGTCAAGAGGCTTCTTCAGTGAGCTCTCCTTGGGTGGATTAGATTTCCCTTCCTTCCCCTTAGAGGAATGAGGGGCTTTGCTTTGGAAAGTTGCCTTTTCCCTTGGCAAGGCATCTTGGAGATCTCTAGCTCTCTCAATGGCATCATGCAAAGTGATGGGCTTGGTAGACTTAACCAACCCATGCAAGGGTTCCTCTAGGCCATCAATGAACATATAGACTCTCCTTGCTATAGATAGATCGGGGACCATTACTGACAATCTCAGGAATTCAAATATATAGGCCTCTGCATCTCATGTCTGCTTCAGCTTTGCCAAACTTATTAAAAGGGCCTTCGGATATTTTCGATCAAATCTCTCCACTAGTCTCCTAGTTAACTCAGCATATGTGGACACATTGTTGTGTCCCAATGTGGATAGTCCATGGAACCACCAGTTGTGGGCTTCTCCCTCAAAATGCAGTGCAACAATCTTGATGGCTTCTGCTTCAGGCACTTTATTCAACTAGAAATAGATGTCCAACTTTTCCACCCATGCTTTGGCAGAACAAGTGGATGTTCCATCGAACTTGGGCAAAAAGAACCTACCCATAGTATGGTGTCTTCCCTGGAAGAGACCACCATCTCTATACTACTGCCATGGCCTCCTCTGGTCCTTAAGTTGGCAAAAGTCTTGGAAGCTCAAGTTATCCTTGAACCTATTACTTTGTGAGTCATATTATACAAAGTACCCTTCCATGGAGGTTGGCTCTTGTATTCCTTCATTCTCTATAGCCAAGAAGGTAGGCATTGTAGAGTGTTGTGAAGCCTGAGAGCTTGTGGCAAGCTCACAGGTTGACCAGTTCCAAATTGAGACATATCGGAACTTTATTCTTGATGGAATATCCCAAGGGATTCCCTCATACTATCCATCCTAATCTCCTTTATCTCCTTGAATAGATCTTGCATAGCCTCCAAGAGAGTTTTTGCAAACTCCTCTGCTTCCTTATCTTTATCATTCATAGATTCAGGGGCTTTCCCTTTGTCTTGACCCTTGTCAAGGTCAACAGTAGTATAGTCATATTTTTTATGACTTTTATTTTGATATCTCCTCTCCCTCTCAGAAATAGGATCTTCATCTTCGGAATGCAGCATGACTGATGCTCCAATGCTAGCACAGGCTGTGCCAAGAGTGGAGCTCTGATACCATTGTAATGATCCTTTTTCAGGATTCAAAAGATTCTATTTCAGAGACGGACTACAGAGGCATTTAATGGATATGTCACCTTTAAAAGAAAGGATGAGATCGAGAGGCTACCTGTCCAACTGTAGACTCTTTCTATAGAACTTGGAATAATCCCTTTTCAGGACTTTTAACAAGGTGTTCAAGGAAAACGCTGTATAAGTAAAACTGTGCAAAAATAATGAAAATCAGGGCTTGGTTCCCCTCATTTATGCTGTATGTGAGTTATATATATTGAATTTAATCAGAAAAAAGTCAGTTTAGGCACATTAAACAAATCTCCAAAAAAGTAGACTAGCTAAAAGGCACCCAAAGGGGAAGGCTGCAGTCAAATGCAAGCACTGCTTCAGGAATTGCGCAGTTTTAGCTAATGTTCAGTGGAGATCAGCAAGAGGACTGATATCTCAGTATTACAGTAGAAAATAATCATTATGATACAGCCCTTTCATTATACAGTAGAAATCATGAGCCAAGACAACAATAAATCTTCAGAGAAGAGAGCAGGAGCACATGTATATTTGCAGAAATGCTTCAACATTGTTATTTTTCAGGAGCTTCAACAGATGAAAGTTAAAACTTAGATATAGAGTAGATCTATGGAAAAAATATCAGATCTATATCAGATATGGAAACTATATAGTTTTCTCTACAAGATCCACTTGGAATTTTGACAAAAGCATGCATGAATACGAGTAGATTTGAGAAACAAGTTGCAGATCTGGAAACTGCTGCAGTAAATTTATGAATATATCATTTCATTACAATGGATCAGATCTGAAAAGAACATAGATCAGCAAGCCAATCTATGGATCACCAAGTGGGAGGAAAAGCCCAACACAAGAGATCTCTGATCTAAACTATGAGCAAAACAACCTTCAAATCCTCATACATAAATAATGCAGTTTTCCCAGTGGGACAGTGTTGCAGCTCAAGAGACACAGAAAAATACTGAATAATTGAAGATTTGAAGTACAAGAAATGATACACTCTTCCAGGAGGTCAAAGGACCCATTCCATGGAGAGAGGCTCTCAAAATACACTAGATCTCTGCATATCTAGATCACCACTTGTTGTAGCTTGCAGAGATAGCAGAACCCTCAATGGATCAGCGCTGCCAATGTAAGTAGGAGCTTGGCCTCAAGCCTGATAGTGGTTCATTTTAGCAAACTTTCCTCCTTGAATCATCAAAGGAAGAGGCGAAACTCCTGCACATGAATTCCAAATACAACCCTCCACTCAACATCAGAGAATGGTATTTGTCTAAGCAGACAAATACTCAAAAATATAATCTATCAACAACCTTCTCTTGCTGCCCTCCTTCTCCTTTTATAAGATGAGAAAGCTCTTGAAAACCCTAAACCATCTTGATGAGTTAGCCCTTTTCACATTAGAGGCTCCCTTCTAGAACTGCGCTGTCCCTTTTGGAGATGCAATGAACCTAGACAACGTTGTTGATTTGGTCAAGGTTGACCCAGTCTTTAGCTCAAACCTCTTTCACACTTGCAAGTGATTATTTACATAGCCTTGATTTTTCTTTGTTCACATGGGCATTGTTTTATTTAGACTTTTTAGGAGTTTTACATGTCCTCCTTCATTCATTTATTCATGATGCAGAAATTAAAACAAAATTGAATGTTCCTCTTAGCTGAGGCTAAGTGGGAACATTACAAAGAGAAAGAAGATGCAGCCTTGGCATAAAAGAGGTAGCAAGGGAGGAAGAAGCGTGATCTATCCAATATCAAGTGTTTCTAGTGCGGAAAACTAGGACATTTTGCCAGCAATTGTCCTAAGAAGAAGAAGGACAAGGAAGCTTTTACCTCCAAGGCTATTGTGGTGGATGATGCTTCCGAAGATGACGTAGCCATGATCGCTCATGAACCATGAAAGTGGGGTGATATGGATCTGTAGGGCAGCTACAGAGTGGTGATGGGATCCTTGAGTAGCTCAGATCTTGGATCACATTCGTGCTACAGGATCCTTAAGACAGTAGTGGGACAAGTGGACCAGTTGGTGCAGAGAATCATAGATGGAGCAGAGGTGGAGCTGAAAGCTGAAGGGAGTAGCGTAGTGTAGATGCAGTAGCAGTGTGGCAAAGCAATACAGAAGGGTTGATTTGAATTCAGCAACGCAGTGCAGGTTGGCTTATGCAAAGAAGAGCCGTAGCAATGTAGTGGCTTCAGGGGGACAACGCAACATAGAATCAATGTAGGGGAATTCAACGCAGGGGCTGATGTGACTTCAGCAACACATAGGAGATCTACTTACGCAGCTATGGTTGTGCAACTGTCTCCAGATGAAAATAGAGATTAGCGGACTATGGAGCTTCAGTGATGAGGAATACAACCCAACTGACTTGTATGTCAAAGAATGGTCTGGAGTTTTCAGTTGTTTCTCTTAGCAACTGAGTTGTAGTGCAACAGTTGGCAACACAATGCAGCAGATTGAGAGGGAGCTGCAGTGCAGATGTGGCAGTGGCGGTGGCAGCGTCATGGGCAGTAGTATGGGAGAGCAGAAATAACACAGTGATGAAGGGCAGCAGGTCCATCATTAGCGCAGAGACCCACACCAGAGATCAATGTAGAGCTTCAGGGTGAAGCAACATTGTACTAGAGCACATTCCTCGCTAAGAGGGAGTGTTGAGTTTTTTGAGTGTTGGGATAGCATCGGATGTGATTTAGCTCCCAAAATTTGTGGAGGGACTAGGGTACATGAGATCTCCAATACGTATAAAGGGATTTTGGAAATTCCATCCAGTTTGGGAGATAATTAATTAATAAATATTTTTAATTAAGGACCCTAAGTCTAACTTAGGAAAATTAAAATATTAAAGGTAATTAATTTAAACATGTGATGGAAATGACTTAAGTCACACGGATCAAGCTTTCTTTTAATCTTAGCCATCGATTCAATATTAGATCATGTTAGTTGGTTTCCCAATGAGATATTATAAAGGAAAGACTTGGGGTTAATTGGAGAACACACACATAGAGGCAGAGCACTAAGACTAAGCTGGAATTCTAGGGCTGGTTTGCTAAGAATTTCTAGAAGTGTTTCAATTGCAGCGAGGGGTAGTATTGGCTAAGGGGACGATATGATCCCAGAGCTAAGAATCAACAAGAGGCAAATATAGGAGAGATTTTCCTTGCTTAAGGAAAATAAATTGTAAAGCTACTCGAAGGATGTGGGATGGTGGAATGAAAGTCTATGACTACTCTGATGGAACTCAACTTCAAGAAACTATGTTTAAATGTTGTTGAGCCCGATTTGGAAAATCCTTTCGAGTATAGACAACCTATGGGGGGCTTGATGTTCTTGATGAACTATCATCCAAAAATATGCTTTGTTGTGAACACATTGAGTCAATTTATGGTCGCGCCTCATCACATATATTGGATTGCTACAAAGAATCTCTTGAGATATCTTTGGGGAAAAATCAACTATGGATTGAGATACAGTGTCAGGAATTTGAGGTTACATGGATATACTGATGTTGAATAGGCTGGCAGTATGGTGGATCATAAGAGCACATATGGTTGTTGCTTCTCATTGGTATCTTCTTCGATATCCTAGATGAGCAGGAAGAAAAAGTCGGTTGCTTTAAGCACCACCGAGGCCAAATACATTGTTGCTAGTATGGCATGTTATGAAGTTGTTTGGTTGAGGAAGATCCTTAGTGAGCTACTTGAGCATGTGCTCGATACCACTGTGATCTACTGCGACAACCAAAGTGGAATTCTCCTTTCAAAGAATATCGTGTTCCCCGATTGCTCCAAGCATATTGATATCAGACACCCCTTTATCCAGTATATGGTACAAAGGGGAGAAATAATTCTCCATCACATCGATATTGATGAGAAGGTCGTAGATATTCTCACAAATCCCTTTGGTAAGGTCAAATTCTTAACCTTTCGGGAGAGACTTGGATTCATGGAAAGACCCTCCTAGGAGGATCCCGCTTGGACACTGAGCTCTAGGAACTCCTGGGGGATTGGGGTAATTTTTTAGTTAGTTTAATGTTCTTAAATTTATACCATAAATTATCGACTGGAGTTGGTAATATTGTGAAGTGCAAGTGCACTATATATGCTAGAAACCTTCCTTGCTTATTTTATTATGATGATTTTATATGTGAGATCGTTTTTGAAGATATCCTAAATGAATTTAAGAAATTGAACTATAATTCATGAGAGAAAACTAAATCCAAGTGTAACTATGCCCCTAAATTTTTTTTTTTTTAAAGAATCTTAAATAATTTATCTGATAGTAACCAATGATGAATTTGAGAAAAATTTATAATTCTAGAAAAAGAGGCAACATTAATATTTTTGTTTATTTTTGGAAATTTTATGTGAATGAAACTTGAATCAAGGAATCACTTGGAAAATATTTACACTATTATGTGTAGAAAGGAAATTTCTAAATCATTGTTAAGAAACAAGACTATTTAAACTTACAAAAAGAATTTACTTGAAAACTAAAAAGGAAATTCTAGAATATTTCTCTCAAAAGAAGAACTAAGCTACAACAAACCACTGATGTATAAGAGTAATTATGATTATCTCTGCATTATGACTACTCAGAAAATGAAACTACATGAAATGATAAAAAAAAAAATTACTTGAACATTTATTCTAACAAGATGAAATTTTGGAAATTATTATAGCATCTAACATAATGACAAAATTAAATCAAGCACCTATATTATGAAATTCTGGAAATGCTGATAGCAACTAACATAATGAAAATGATAAACAAAACATCTATACTACAGAAGTATGGAAATAATTGCAATTTCTAACATGAAAAACGAAATAAAAAGTAAGACATTACACTATGAAATGCAGTGAAAACATCAATTGAGAAATAAATACGAGGCTATGAATATAAAAAGAAAAACAAAAATAAAATACAACCTCTTCTGTTGTAGTGGCCCTCCACAACAGATGGCTTCAAGTCTTAAACGTTACTAATTGCACATTGAAACTCCAGAACACTTCTTCATTCAATTTGGAAATAAAACAGAGTTTAAATGAGATTACAGTTAGTCGCAATAATTTGCATTGGCAATACAATAACTAGACTGATATTTATAAAATCTTATCATTAACTGTCTTGAGGCTTTTACGCCTATCTGAACTAGAAAATTTTATCTCAAACTCTAAAAAAGAAAGTATAATTTCGTTGCTTCATGATTTTCTACGTGGCAGATCAAATCGTGAAGCATGATGGCTTCAGACTCCTCACTCGCTTGATTCAGCACGTGGTTGACCTCTCCTTTGACCGCATATCTGGGCGATTTCCTTCTTGATTTGGGCCAGATGGATAGGATAGGATCCATTATAATACTGTTTTTCATCTGCCCATTTATTTTGTTGCTCCATTAATACCTATAATCTATCAAACCGTGGCAGTGGCTACAGAAACACCAATTAGTTGTAGAATTGCATTAATTCCGTAGCTAATGAAGATTTTACTCTAATAATAAGGAGCAATTTTAAAATATAAAAAATAGTTCATCATAATACTTTACCAAGTCAAAATTTGTAGTCTAACACTTGTTTGAGCTAATTATGGTGACAAAAAGAAGTAAAATGAGAGAAAGGAGTGACAAAATTGAGGCAGTCTTGAGGCTCTACATTCCCCCAGGAGGAGATCATTGCATGACCTCATGCAAAGCACAAAACTGTTGATCCTTATTATGCTAGTGCACATGCCCTGAGACTTCTGTTAAAACATCCAAATTCAATTTATTTTCCTTCCTTTTAGTCACATCCATCCTTGTCTTTCTCATCATGAGTTTATATTTCAGGTTTATGATTTGCCTGTTGAGATTTTTATTTTTATTTTTCTTGAACCATAAACCCAAATGCAAAAGAGTATTATCATTTATGGTTTTCTCAATCTGGTTCTACAACTTCAAGGCTTCATGCTCCTATTTAATATGCATGTTTAATGTCTCCAGTTCAAAAATCTCTTGCCTTCGAATATTCACTACTGGAGGTTCTTGTGGACTATGAGGCTGGGCTTCTTCCCTCTTTTCTAAAATTGATGTCTTCTTTGTGTCTCTCTTCTCCAAGGACTCAATATATTCATAAATTTTCTGATGTACTGGATCAATCTCTGGGGTCTTTCGACCTGGAATATGGGAAGACGACATAGCAGTGGGTGATGGAACCTTGAGTTCCTCCTCTAAATCCACAAATTATGTTTCTTTTGGAGCCGGATTTTTCACTATCTAGCTAAGTCTAGCACTTCTCCTTATTGAAGGAGGAGGGTTTTGAATTTTTACCCTGTTCTTCTTTACTTTGGACTTTTCCATTTTTGTGGATGTATCTTTTCC
The DNA here is from genome assembly GCA_034641835.2 of Pinus albicaulis. Lineage (NCBI taxonomy): Eukaryota > Viridiplantae > Streptophyta > Pinopsida > Pinales > Pinaceae > Pinus > Pinus albicaulis. Next base: position 152,729,843 of record CM076573.1, read on the forward strand.
TTTTTCGCCCTCTTCCTTCTTTTTACTAGTTTGCTTCTTAAGTTTCCCCAAAAGTTCTGCAATGGGAACTTTATCCTCTGTCTGTTCCTAAGGTTGTTGTTCACTTTCAACGGGTTCTTCAATTTTTCTTTTCCTTCCCCTTTTTCCTTTGCCGCAACTAGGTTCTTCTTGGTTTCCCTCTTTGAAATTATTTTGAATTAGGAAATTTTCCCAAGTATCCCCTGAAATTTTAAGGTGGAATTCGATAAGAATTTTTATGGACCCATGATGATACATTGTGTTGTATATAAACTGAATTTTCTTTTGAACACTCCCCCACATTTTTCTCAAGTTATGTAACAAAAAGTATGGAAGATTTATTTCATTTCCTTCAATAAAATTCATCAATAACCAAATATGATAAAAGAACATGCATCCAAATATTCCCTCACAAGTAATAAATTTGTGGGTTATCAATAGAAAATTCCTCCATTTTCCTTTAAGTGTTGTGCTAAGGATTCCCTTTTTAAAGATGGTGGTATCCATACCTGGGTTTTTCAGAAAGATTTTCCATTCTTCACCTTCGATTCCTCTGCTTTTGAACCACCTCTCTCCCGTTCTTGGCAGTCGAGTGGCTTCGGCTATGAAAGAATATGTTATGGCAAACTAAACATCTCCAATTTCAACCTCCATCTCGTTGAATGCTCTGGAAAATGATTCAATTACCTCCTTGTGAAACAATTCTAATTTTTCCACAAAATTGAGCCATCGTGCCTTCTGTAGTACTTCTTTTACCTGTGGGTAACCTTCCATGAATTTATTTCCTTTTGGGTTTTGTCCTCACTATCAGTCCCATGGCTCGAGAAGTTTTACCTTAATATTGCCTCTTGACAGGGTAAGATGAAGGTTTTTAGTGTGAATGAGAGCTTGAGTAAATTATGATTCAGAATGAACGAGGGTGTGAATGAATGAATGAGGCTTCAGAATTATTGAGAGTATAAGTAAGGTTAATAAGAACTGATCGTTATGAGCTGGATGATTTCACCTAGGAAAGCGAGATTTTATTTTGGAGCATTCGTGTAATTATGAGGGTTAAGTGGCAAACTTTGAGATTTGATTTTGATTTGACATGATCAGCTCTTGTTAATAATGTTTTTGAATTTATGTATAAAATGACCATATAATTCATATGCCAATGTTTCCATCCTTATTATTAAATAAAATTTTGCATTTGCATACCTTGAATTTGATGTTTCTAACCTTCAATTGTTTCTCTTTGTCTTGCCTTCAGGTGTTCTTCAAGGTATTCTTCAATTGCTTCAGTCAGAAAGGTCCTTTTATATATATAAGCTGTAGAAATCCATCAGAGCTGCATAATTTCAACAATTCTGTAGCTATATATTTTTATACTTTTTTAAAGAGAAAAAGGATGCAAAGAAATTTGGATTTTAGAACGAGAATAAAGAAAATATAAGGTATCAAAATAATTTTGGTTTTCACCTTAGATTTTCTGCATAAGTATGCCAATCAATGATTGGTTTACATGCTTATACAAAATGTTTTTTTCTTTGAAATATATATATATATATATATATATATATATATATATATATATTTTTTTTTTTTTTTTTTTTGTCTTTTTTAAATGATAAAATGAAAGAATAATTTTTAGTTGGGGAAGAAGAATAATTCTTTTTCACCAACTTTATATCGGCATTATCTTGAAAAGTCTTAACAAATTCCTCCTTTTTCAATGGTTTTTGATAGATCCTTAGTCTATGTCCATTTACAAGGATATGAACTCTCTCTTCATCAATGGTTTTGATCCTAACTGCTCCATTATAAAAGACTCTCTCAATCTCATAAGGCCCAAGCCAATGGGTTTGAAATTTTTCCTAAAAATATTTGAACTTTGAATCGAAAAGTAGTGCCTAATATACTGCTTGAAATTTTATTTCTTTGATATATTTATCATGCCATCTAGATCTCTGTTGTTGAACTAGATTGGTCCTTTGAATTGCATCTTGCCTCATTTCATCAAGCTCATTGAGTTGTTCCATTCTATGCCTTTGTGCTTCTAACAGGTCAAGTCCCAACTTAACAGCTGCCTTGACAATTTTTATTTGGAACTTAATTGGAAATAATACTTGCTTCCCATAAAAAATTTCATAGGGAGTATGTCATGTTGTGCTTCTCCATGTGGTGCGGTAGGCCCATAAATATTCTGGAAGCTTTTCTGCCCAATCCCTTCTATGCAAATGTATAGTATTTATAAGGATTGATTTAATCACTTAATTAGTTGGTTCCACTTGTCCATTTGTCTGTGGATGATATGGAGTAGACTTCCTATGCTTGATTTTGTATTCTTCTACTATCTTCTGCACCATTTTAGATGTAAATTGAGTTCTTTTATTTGTCACAATTTCCCTAGGACACCAAAACAAGTAAAAAAATCCTGAAAAGGAAATGAAACTACATCATTTTTAGTAGAAAAAGAAATTTCTTTAGCTTCTACTCATTAGTGACACAATCAGTGCACACAAGAATATACCTCTTTTGTCTTGATGGTGGATTTATTGGTCCGACAAAATCTAGAGCCCATTTTTCAAAAGGTTCGATTAGTACATGTGGTTGTAAGGGAATTTCATTTGAAGGAACAAGTTTCCCCATTCTTTGACAACTATCACATCTCTTAACATATTCCTTGGCATTCTTAAAAAGGGAAGGCCAATAATATCCTAAGAGAAGAACTTTGTAAGTAGTCATTTTGTCAGCAAAGTATCCTCCACATGGTTCATCATGACATGATTTTAGTATCCCAGGTATTTCGCCTTCTATTACACATCTTCGGATAATTATATATGGATCTGTCTTGTACAATTCTTCATTTATCCATAAAAAAGATGCACTCATTTGAATTATTTTTCTCTTTTCTCTAGGAAACAAATATGATGGTAGTTTCCCTGTGGCTAAATAGTTAGCAATGTATGAAAACCATGGATATTTAGTAGATATTTCACAAATATATTCATCGGGAAAACTATATTCTACTGGTGTATCATTGTTATCATTTTGAATTGTAGACAAAAAGTCAACAACTGTGTTTTGTTTTCCATGTCGCTCTAAAATGGTGATATTGAATTCTTGCAATAATAATAACCATATTGTGACTATGCTATTAATGATTGATCTATTCATTAGATATAGAATTGCAGAATGATCTGTGTGAATGAAAGTTTCATAACGAGAGATGTAATGTCTAAATTTGTGAATGGCATGGACAACAACTAAAAACGTCTTTTCAGTAACAGTATTATTTAACATTGCAGGAGTCAAATTTTTACTTGTATAGTAAATAGCATAAGGATTCAAGTATTTTTGTCCCAATATATCTCCCATAGTAGTTTCTGAAGCATCGGTTGAGATATGAAAAGGAAATTTTGATTTTGGTGCTCTTAGGATGGGTGCTTCAAAAAATTTTTCTTTCAAAGTCTCAAAGGCCTTTTGACAAACAGGATTCCAACTGAATTCACAATAGTTTGTAAGAAATTTTAAGAGTGAAGATGCAATCTATGTAATTTTTTCTATAAATCTTCTTAATATCTAGTGAAATCGAGAAAAATTCTAACATCTCTTTGACAAGTTGGAACTGCTAATTTGGAAATTAATTCAACTTTAGATGAGTCCACTTTTATTCCATTTCTTGAAATATGGTGTCCTAAAACAATTTCCTCAATAAACATCATAAAGAATTTTTCATGACTTAATGAGAGATTTGATTCCTATCTTATGAGAATTTTTTCCAAATTTTCAAGGGCTTCTTCAAAAGAATTTCCATAGACTGTAAAATTATGCTTATAAACTTCCACACAATCATGGATTAAATCAAAGAAAATACCCAACACTGCTCTTTGGAATGCTGCTGGTGCATTACATAATCCAAAAGGAAGTACTCGGTAAGAATAAGTTACCAATGGGCAGGTAAAAGTGGTTTAGTCCTGATCTTCTGGTGCTACCTGAATTTGATTATATCCACTAAAATCGTCCAAGGATGAAAATATTTCTTCCCTTCTAATGTATCTAAAACTTGACCTATGAAAGGTAATGGAAAGCGATATTTTAAGGTATCCTTATTCCATTCTCCATTTTCCATTCTTTTTAAGAACAATTACTAAAGGTAAAATCCACTGACTGTTTGATATTGGATAAATAAAATTTACATTCAACAGTTTTTGTAGTTCCTCCTTTACAATTTCCCTTAAGTTTGGATTCATTATTCTGTGAGGTTTTCAGATTGGTTTGGCATTCTCTTCAATATATATGTGATGCATGCAAGTTTCACGATTAATTCCTTTCATGTAAGTGTATTCCCATGCACATGCAGAAGAGTGTTTTTGTAATGTTTCTATTAATTTATTATTTTGGAATTCTTCAAGATTTTTGTTTAAATTTAAAGTTTTACCTAGAAAAATTTCTATTGAAGAATTTCCAATTTCTTCCATAGAATATAAAGACATTTGTCTGGATGATAAATACTCAATATTGCATTGTTCTTGAAAATTTTGACTACTCGAAGATAATTCATTATTTTCTATTGAATTTAAAATCTGATTTTCTTCACTAATTTGAGATAGAAGTAAAAACAGGTTGTATTTCATTGTCATCATCCATCCATTCTTCATTTTCTACCTCTATCAATGTTTTTTCTGGTAAGTATAATGTGAATTTCTTCGTTTAACTACCATAAGAGATAAACATATCACGAGGTCTACAACTGATAAAAGCATCAGTTGTAGCTAACCAGGGTCTTCCCAATATTAATGGATGTCTTCCTAAGTTATTATCGGGGGTTAAAATCATAAAATCAACTGGATATTCCCAAGAATCTAGGGATACATAAATGTCTTCTAACACACCATTAGGTTTAATTACAAATTTATTTGCTAATTGTAATAATGTTGGCGTATATTAAAGATTTGGAAGTCTTAGTTAATCCATAGTTTGTTTACTAATGATTTTTATGGGTGCTCCTAAATCGATCAATGTGTTTGGGATTTCGATACCATTAAAGTGTCTTCACAATCGGACTTACGGGATCCAAATATATTTGTATTGTAGTTTTTCCCATCATGATGTATGCAATTTTCCCAACTAAATGTATTCTTTTTACTTCTTTCCTTTTTCTTCTGGGTTTCTTTATACTCAACTCTCTTCTCGTCTTTACGAGGATTGGAATTTCTTTGATAGCTTGTAGCAAAGGAATCTTTATAAAAACATTCTTTAGCCCAAATAACATATCATAGTCAAGCATCGTGATTTGTTTTTCTACCCCTTATCAATTTTTAATCTTTCAGGAAAAGATGGCTTTTGAGAGAGATATTGAGGTTTTTCTATAATGGGAGTTGATTTTATTGGTGTTTCACGTGGTTTTTTTTATAATATTTTTATTTTGGTGAAGATATGTCTCTTCATCAGAATGATCATATTTTTTTTTTCCTGGATAACAACAGATGGTAATTTATTTTCTAATATTATACCAAATATTAGTTGGACATTATTAAGATGTAGTGGAGTTATTGTATAGGTTTGAAAATTTTGACCCTCCATGTTGTAAACAGGTTGTGCATTCTTATTGTTTGGGTTTGGAAGTGGTTGAGCAGGAAATTGATTTGGTCTTTATGGAAATGGTAATGAAAGTTGAGGGTTTTGATTTTGAAACTGAGGTTGTGGTTGTTGACTAGATTGAGGAAAATTTTGTGGTAGAAAGTTTGGATAAGGTTTTGGATACTGGTGATATTGAGAGTATCTACCATAAGGGTTTTTCCATCCTTGTGTCTAAGGTTGGGATTGAGACCAAAGCTTCTTCCATGGCATTGGTGTAGGTATTTTGTGGGGGTTGAGTATACATCTGAGTGTTGAAACCCTGAGTTTGTGATCATTGCCATGGTCTTCTAGCAACAAAGAAAAGATGATATACCTGGTTTGGAATAATTTCCTCTTAGTAGACATATTTTAGACATGGGATGGAAGGACACTTCTTTGTTTCATGATTTTTTGAACATATAACACAGGTTTCTACAATTTTAAAATCAAGAGGGCATTCTATCAAGGCATGTTTCTTAGGACACAAGATAGATAAGGCATCACTTTCAACTCTTTGATTGTTTTGTAATTTCGAGGTGTCTATTTGTTCACTAAGACTCACTAAAATATTTGTTTTAAATTCATCAAGAAAATTGTCCATTTCAACCCTACTTACTGTTCCAGCTGCAAATTTATCAATTCTAGAGAGTACAAGATCTCTTGAATTCTTTCCAACTCTTGATTTACCTCTTGAAAGATGTATGCATAATTCAGAAATTTTTGGTAATAGTAGCTGAGAAATGTCTCCTTTTCCCATCATGTTAAGGATATCTATCCATTCATCTCTAATGGATTCTAGTAGGAGAGCTTTCAAAGTATCTTGATCCAAATTTTCCATTTTATCCCTTTTTAGATTATAACTGAATCTTTCAATTAAATCCTCCAAATTCTCATCTTCTCTTTGCATCATCTTAAAGACTTCATATTTTCAGTTATGAGGCATGCAACAATCCTTGTATTTTAATAATAATTCGATTTTCATTTCTTCCCATGTTCTAATAGAGTGTGTTATTAAGCCCATAAACCATTTTAATGTTGCATCCTTAAGGGTAGTTGGAAACAATTTCAATTTTTGAGAATCGAGTAGGTAGTCATATGATCTACATAAAAATTTGAATTAAAAAAGAAATGTTTCAGGATCCTCACTTCTTAATCCATGGAAGTTAGGAAGGATATAGGGTGATATATTTTTCATTGTGGCAGTAGTATGAAGTATAGGAAATGCAACAAGATCTGAATCTATTCTGTCTTCTCCAATATCTCCTCTACCTTCACCTCTTCCTCTTCCTCCATCTCTTCCTCTACCTCTACCTCCACCTCCAATCCTAGGTCCACCTCCAATTCTTTTGTGTTCATCATTTTTGTGTACTTCTCTTTTCCCTTCCCCAACCATTGTAGATTCCTCTAAACTGATATAAGATTCCAATATTGGTATTGTCTGTTCTTCTTCTAGTTCTTTTGGTTCCTCTATCAATGGTCTATTAAAGAAGATTTCTTCTTCCTCTTCCTCACTAGGGATTTTTAGTTCTTGAGCTAAAAGTTTTTCTCTAGTAGAGGTTAGGAAAATTACTCCTTCTATTGGGGATGTAGGTTATTGTTCGTCTACAACTGCCTCAGTTGATGAAGTTGGTGAATCCCTAGGTTGAATTTCTGATCTTAATACCTCAGGAAGTTTATGTCTACCTGCTAAAAATGGTATGCGAGTTTTGGTGGATAGTGTGGCACTACGAGGTCTTGATGGGGTGAGTGGTGTTGTTGTAATTAAGCGTATTCCTCTAGCTACAAATCTACCCCTAGAATCTCTTTCTCTACGCATGTCATTTTTCTAAAGAATTTTTTTTTAAGAGAGAAAAGTCTTCTATTTACACTTCCCCAAAAATGGAACCAAAATTTTTAGTCAATTTAATGTTCTTAAATTCATATCATAAATTATCGACTGGATTTGGTAATCTTGTGAAGTGCAAGTGTACTATATATGCTAGAAACCTTCGTTATTTTATTACGATGATTTTATATGTGAAGATCGTTTTTGAAGATATCTTAAATGATTTTAAGAAAATGAACTATAATTCATGAGAGAAAACTAAATCCAAGTGTAACTATGCCCCTAAGAAATTTTTAAAATAATATTAACTAATTTATCTGTTAGTAACCAATGATGAATTTGAGAAAACTTTCAAATTCTAGAAAAAGAGGAAACATTAATATTTTTGTGTCTTTTTGGAAATTTTATTTGAATGAAACTTGAATCAAGGGATCATTTGGAAAATATTTACACTATTATGCTCAGAAAGGAAATTTATAAATCAATGTTAAGAAACAAGACTATTTACACTTACAAAAAGAATTTAATTGAAAACTGAAAAGGAAATTCTAGAATGTGTCTCTCAAAATAAGAACCAAGCTATAACAAACCACTGATGCATAAAAGAAACTATGATTTTCTCTACGTTATGACTACTTAGAAAATGAAACTACATCAAATGATAAAAAAACATAAATTACTTGAACATCTATTCTAACAAGATGAAATTCTAGAATTGATTATTGCATCTAACATAATGACAAAATTAAATCAAGCACCTATATTACGAAATTCTAGAAATACTGATAGAAACTAACATAATGAAAATGATAAGCAAAACGTCTATACTACATAATTCTAGAAATAATTGCAATTTCTAAAATGAAAAATGAAATAAAAAGCAAGACATTATGCTATGAAATGTAGTGAAAACATCAACTAAGAAATAAATACAAGGCTATGAATAAACGTTACTAACCGCGCATTAAAACTCCAGAACGGTTCTTCATTCAATTTGGAAATAAAATAGAGTTTAAACGAGATTACAGTCACACAATAATTTTCACTGGCAGTACAATTACTAGCCTGATATTTATAAAATCTTACCATTAACTATCTTGAGGCTTTTACACCTATTTGAACTAGAAAATTTATCTCTAAATCTAAAACGGAAAGTATATTTTTTTTGCTTTGTGATTTTCTACGTGGCAAAGCAAATCATGAAGTGTGATGGTTTCAGACCCCTCGATCGCTTGATTTAGCACCTGGTTGACTGCACCTTTGACTACATATCTGGGCAATTTCCTGTTTGATTTGGGTTTAGCTGGATAGGATAGGATCCATGATAATATTATTTTTCATCTGCCCATATATTTTTCTGTTCCATTAATACCTCATAATCTAGCGAACCATGGAAGTGGCTACAAAAACATCAATCAGCTGCATAATTTCATTAATTCTGTAGCTAATGTATATTTTACTCAAATAATAAGGAACAATTGAAAATATTAAAAATAGGTCATCATAATACTTTACCAAGTCAAAATTTGCAGTCTAACACTTGTTTGAGCTAATGATGGTAACAAAAACAAGGAAAATGAGTGAAATGAGTCTCAAAATTGAGGCATTCTTGAGGCTCTATAGTACTTCTTGGAGCTATGAGCGAGCATAGGGTGAGTCATTCACCTTCCCCTAGTGGTGTGCTATGTACAGGGTGAGTGGTTCACCTTCCCCTGTGATACCCTATTATGGTTGGCATGTATGTAGGGTGAGTGGTTCACCTTCCACTACGATTGACATATGCATAGGATGAGTGGTTCACCTTCTCCTATTGTATATGAGAAAGATGAGTGGTTCACCTTATCTTGTTGATGCCCCAACATACATCCTACCCATGTAGTCTGGGACTCATGGGAGGTACCTCTCATCTAGCCAATGAGTTAGGAAATGAGGATAGGGACCATAGCACTACTGATGGACGCATCATGTACTGTCGTACTCCCTATGCTAGCATGCATGGTGTTCAACAACTTGATCTGGGATCAATTGAGTTTCTACCTCTAGAATGGCTTTTGCTAGTGGAGAGTGGAAAGGTCTTGTGACTCACTCTTCATCAATTATTCTTCATTATTACTTCATGATTCAACAAAGCAGAGCAAAGTAGGGATGACATAGATGGTACAGGGTGGAATGATAATCAGTGACAAAAGATGGATTGGCAGGTGGAATTCTCCCTAGTAGGGCCAAACTCCACCTTAGACAACTCATATGATGGAGATGATATTTTTATTGGATTCCTCTTTTCGAGAGGTCTAATATTAATCTAAATATCATCTCATTCGGACAAGAAGAAGGATGATTTTGAATTTATTTTCACACATGTGCAAATTGTCAAGGTCAACCTCAGTCAAATGTAGGCTCATGAAGCCAAAGCGATGTGTCTCCTCACCCTCAACGATTTGTATAAATAGGAGCGACCTCTCTCCCCATTTGGACATCACTCATCGCATCATACATCTCTCTCTCCTTTCTTGATTGGTTCGTATAGCTTGGAGCAACCTATCTCTTCTTCAAATGTGTGGCAGGAGGCCGAATATTTCTGGGTCAAAAGAAGTCAAATTTTAGAGGAACAAAACAATGTTGAACAACATTGACCAAGGGTCATTTTACCAATGTTAACTTCGGTTTTGAGGGAAGAAATCTGATTTTTGGAGGCCGCATTCATTGGCACAAAAATTGAGGAATTTGGAATCGTTTGACTAACAATAACTTTAGCGTTGAATTCATATTAAACTGCATAAATTACAACAGTGTTTGACTGGGTTTGACCGAACTGTTTTGGTTTGACTTTGACTCTCTTGGAAGGAAAAATCATACTTTTGTTGATCGAGCTGCTTGGAAGACATTTTGGAGCTGCTTTGACCAACGTTAACTTTCTGGTTAGGGCTCCCATTGAAGGTTGTTGACTACTGAGTTTGACAGGATTGTTTTGGGCAAGTAAATTTGATATGTGTACTCTCTTTGTTGAGCTATTGAAGAATGATAAGAAGAATTGATCAAAGGGTTTTCCCCACATTGGGGTTTTTCCCTGGAATTCGACAAATATCGTGTCCTCTTGTCTTGGCTTGTCTTCTACATTTTTTTTATGTTCTATCTGCATTTACTATCAATGTGATTGCTTTTCGATATAATTGGAATTTTATATCGGGCTACTAAGGAAAATTGAAGTAAATTGTGCTTAGCATAGAACATACCATTGTTATCTAAAATTAACATGTCACAATCAATCATAGGATAGGTAGAGGGGATGGAATTCCTTAAATTCATGCATATAATCTGTAGAAATGGTCATTCATGATATAGTGGAAATGATGATGATAAAAATTGTAAGTTTTTATCTGTCGAGTCATTTTGAGATGATGAGATAGACGAGTGCTAGCCCATTTAAGGTAATTATAATAATTGATGAGCAATTTTGGGATGAAAATTCATATGTCCCACCATGGAAATTACACACACATGTACTTAAATTGTCATCATAATCACAAATTGTTGTGATTAGGCATTGAATCAGGAGTAGCTATTACCTAAATTAGGAGTGTGATAGTGTATGGTGGAGTGGGATAGGTATACAAATTAGTATATGGTTGACTAATCATGGGCACAGATTGTGTAAAGGCTTATTTTAACACGTGAATCTAATTATAGGCTCTCGGTGCTCGTACTGGAGTTAATACCCCAAAGTTATCAACTATATGGTATTCTACACCCTCCTTGCAACACAAAAAATATGTTTACACAATATGAAACAATTTTTTTCTAATTTTTTGCAATGGAAAAATCACAATTTTTTATTAAGATAGTTTAAAGTTACATGTGCACATGTCATGACGCATTCAAAATCTTAGTAAAAAATGTGGTACTAAAAAAATAGGCTCTAAATAAACAAGTTCAGTCATTTTTTATCAACTTTCTTTCTCTTTTTTAACATTTAATTAGCTAGGATGTCTTGATCTCGGCCCCCTTCAGTTGGTGTGGTCTCTAGTGTAATATGTCTTGTTGTTGACCTATTCCTATGACTATGTTGTTGCAAGTGGGGTCGAGCACCAACTGCAATAAGAAATAAATGTTAAATTCATGTTTATAGTTATTATTATTACAAATATTTTATTGATAAAAAAAGTAGGATAGTGTTCTTTACCTCCTTCCATACTGGAGGGAAGAAAAATACTTTCAAATGTGGCCATATGTACCTCCTCTTCTCTGGCCACATCCAGTACATGCTCTGGTATAGAAACAAGAAAGGTTATAATTAATACACCATTTTAATTTAAATATTTTTAATTGTATTCCATACTAATATAAAATTATAACACATGAAATACCTCCAGTACCGAGTTGAACATCAGTCTCAAGATCATGCACTCCATCGTTAGTAGGCTCATGTGTTGTATGTACATTTATTTCCTTCTTTTTACAATCAAGAACATTACTTTATGGAAAAAAATAATAACCAATATATTGTACAAGTAATTATTTATAAATGTTATTCATTTATTTTATTCTCCTGAGTGTTATGTTCGATGTTGGAAGACTATGAAGACGCCAAGCTTATCCTCCATTCAATCAAGACTTTATAGTTGTACTTGAAAGCAAGCTTTAGGTATTCCTTCGTGGGAGCCCCTTTGAATTATGTCCCTTGTAATTTTGCATTAGAACATGAATTCTTATTCTTCTGTGATATTAAATTAAAATTGTTAACAATTTATAATTTGGATGCAAATTATTTTTTTATATACTTACAATTTTTGTGGCCAGTTTTGAGTATCCACCCGGGCCAAGATGATGTTGCCCATGTTTGGCAATTCTAGAATGTGTGGCTTTGGGTGTATATTTAAAACATTGAAAACCTTAATTATATGTCGCAATTATGATAAATAATCATAATTACATTATTAAACATGCCTCATACCTTCCTAGTCTGGGTGGAGTCTTCCCTACTTTTCGAATTTCATTCTCATGTGCATCTTCCATGAGTGCTCTCCACTGCATCTCTGGAATCGATGGAGGGCGCTCTTGCGACCTGACCATTTCCAATTGAGACCTATACTAGTCCCACAAATATTTTAAATGTAGGCTTGCCTTGAGGTAACTGTATATTTGTTGAAGCTACCGTCACTGAATAGGAAAAACATCCTATTAATAAGTTCCCATTTTAACTTGGAACTTTGGGATTTCCAGTTTGTGCGAATGGTCGACCCAAATATTTCCAAGTTTATGTCATAAAAACACTTATAAAATACACCATTTCCTACAAAAATATATTATCATTAGTTTAATATAATCACAAAATATACATTAATTTCATTTAGGTTGTACTTAATATTTAAAACACTTCTTAAATACGTGTAAGTTTCTCTATTTTCATAGGGGCATTGTCATCATCTACCAAAAACATGATCGGTAGTGATCTCATGTTGGTAATATGGAAGATCCAGGAAATCTCATTTCAAATTGTGCAATTGTATCATGCTCTGTATCCACAACATCATGCGTAGATCCTAACATGTGTTGTTAAGGGAGTGCAGATCCTGTTGTGGGTGGTTGAATGGTTGTACCAGTCTCAATGACCGGTGAATCACTCACAAGTGTAGCGTCGACACTGCTACCAACGTGGGCCTAACCCATAGTCTTAGCATGAGGATCAAACTCTGCCAAAAAATCCTGTAAAATAAAGAGTGTTTTTATAAAGGATGAGATAACTAAATCATAAACAAATAATTGAGATGATTAAATCAGTTTCTCACCCCATAAAAATGAACTTGTTGCAATAAGGTTTTGATTTCACCTTTTGTCTCATATGTCTGAGGCTCAATCATAACTAAAGAATTAAGTTTCTTTTTTTCTTTGAATTTAAGTTTCATTATTGCTTGCATTGGATCGACGGACATAAAAATTTCATCATTAGTAACCTCTTCCTTACATGAGAATCTGTTGACTGCTCTAAGGCTAGTGCCTTCCCCTTATCACCTTGTTTATCAAATAAGTTTAATTTTCAATTCATCCACAATTAATCATCATTATATTAATAAGAAAACCACTATTGGCATATGTATAAATTTATATAGAAACTTCACGTAGTAAATGACAATCATAACATACAATAGACATTTCTTACAAGTTGGGTAAAATCGAATACATACTACCCCCATAATAGCAATATTTGTATTTATTATATTCAAATTGTAATTAGCAAACAACTCTTCCCCTACAACTATTGATTTAATGGCACATATGAATACACAGTTTCCTTCACGTCCCTCGAATATGAAATTGGGTTACTTATTTGTGGTGACAAGCCGTGTAGTATTTATAAATCCTGCAATAGTCCTTGCTACTTTTTTCCTTCCATCAATATGCATAGTTGCACCTTTATTCTCAACATTGTCTTTTAGTTGTATGTAATTTGTGACCACTCCATATCTTCGTATACTTTTGGTATATTGGACTAGTCATACCCAATCATTGTAGTTGTAATAGGGTCTAACATAATCCATCAATTAATTTAATCCTTTGTAACATACTTTTATGATATCCATGAAAATAGCCCCAAATCATTTAATGACGATGGGGCAATGTGGCATATCCTTTAATTGACAGAAAATTCAGTGTTTATTTTAGGAAGATCCTTGGGTTACCATTTTTTCACTAGTTGTTTGTACCTCAATGTCATCTATGCTCTCATTATCATAAGAACATGACCCCCTTTAGCGAGAAAAAATTACATGCATCTATGGAATTTTCTTCTAATATTTTCACCTCTAGTTAATATTTTCTTGCTAAACCACATAGAAAATGTTTGGTCAATTTATTCTATCCTACTGAAATTTTGTCACTCGATGAAGATAGATATAACAAATACCTGTTTGTTTGAACGTCCTATAACACTCCATGAAATGAGAGAAACTCTTAGCAAGTGTCATAATTGATGTTGACAAACATCTTGAAGAATCCACAAGAACATTATATTAGTAAAAGTGAGTTATAAGGAAGTTCTTTGCATTTAAAATATTCAAGTAATATTTAAAAAATCGATAACTTGAGAACCCATTCATCCTAACCAATGAACTCACTTGATAACTTGAGAACACAAAAAATTCTGATAGCATTTAATCTTCCGTTGCAAAAAATACTTCGATATGTTGAATAATGTAACTAGTTTCAATGAAATAAAAGGGAAAGTTTTTAGATGTCGAGGTGTTGTGAAGGTAAATCTCCTCTGCGGACAGAGGCGATCCCTCTAGCCCTGGGGTGGGTCTAGCAGCAAGGGAACATGTTAATCCTTTGGATTCCTAGTTTATGAATGAAATTGAGTCAGGATAGATGACCTACCTTTGTTTCAACGTAGTTGTCATAGATGTGGCAGCAGTCTTTGGATCTTCATCTTGACACGTCATGGTCCTTCAGCGTTAATACTCAAGTGCCTGCACAAGGACCAAAGAACGATGAAAACATACGAAAACATACTTGCATTCATAACTATTTAATTGGTCAAGGAGAATCAAACACATTGCACAAGATTAAACATATCAAACGCAAAATAGGAACCAAAACATCAGTCATGTATTAATATGTAGAGAGAAGAAGTTTACAACCAAAAGAGCCTTGAGGTTGCAGCCTACTTCGACGGGTCTAGTCAAACATGTCTCAAGCATTCGTCAGGGAATTTGACATGGTGAGGAAATAGGCCTAGACTCTCTCTTGTCAATGGATTCCTCTCTGTTTTTTCTCACACCAGCTATAGTAAGGATTGTTCAGCTAGCTGAAACTATGTGAGAGAGATGTATTTATAGGAGAGGAGGAGGTGGTTTGGGATCCCTCATAAGGTGGAAGGGAGACCTTATCCTTTGGGAAGTTTCTCAAATGTAGGAAACAAGAAGCCAAAGGAAGGTCTTCAATGTTATGAACAAACCATGATGACTCCGCTCACGAAGTGGTTGGGCATGGAAACTTCGTTTCAATTTTAAAAAAATTTCCAAAAACAGCTCGGCACGGGCAGTCCACTGAGACAGAGCGCCAATGGGCGGGAGGCCCAGTGCTAATCTCTCTATGGGGGCGAGGCCATAATTGCCTACCAGCACCGACCCAAAATCATGTGTTTTTGAGACTCTGCTCTAGGAATAGTCAACAGAGAAAATGTTATTCACATGCCAAGGGATGCAATGACACTTTTTTTAAGGTATGAAAATACACAAAAGTCACTGAAACGGTCCTCCAATTTTCGGGATGGGGATTGTAGGGATGGTGAAAACATGTTGTGTAATAGATGCCCCCTAAAGCATGAGGTTCGAGAGAGAGGGAGGAGTGAAATGATTTACGAGAATGTGTTCAAACCAAACAGCTTCGTCAGAAGACCTGCGAGTACAAGTACAACTGATATCTCTTATACATGAACATGTGGCATGGGCGCAACCATCCATAATGGAGTACATATATATAAACAAGATCTTAGGTATGAATGCAGCCATCCAACAAAAAGTATCAAGAAATAGACTCAGGTATGGTCGTAGCCATCCAATCAAAAGATTCATGCACATAGTCATGAACAAGTACAAATTCAAGCATGTGAATGTGTGAGTTGAAGTCGAACATGCAAGAAAGTCACATGATTACTAGCCAATGATGAAATTTGTTAACAGATGTGAGAGAAACCACCAATAATGAAAATGGATCTCAAGGTATGACTAGTAAAATCCATGGAATGTGAACAGTGAGCTGGCTTTGAACACCCGCAGAATCACTCAATCGAAGGCCAATGATGAAGACCTGTCGTCGAATGCGAAGAAATTTCCATTGAGGCATGCAAGCTCCAAGGTACCGGAAGGGAGTCTCTAGATCAACTTCCTGGATAATGGGCTGAAGTCGATAGGAAGTGACTTGGTTGAAGGAGGACCATAATGTTTCCCACATCATCGACATGAGACATAGGAATAAGATGATAGTGAATCAGGACCAAACAGAGGATCATAGGTTGAAAATTGCAAAAGGAAACTTCTCTTGAATATATCAGCGACACGACTCCGGAAATTGGCAGTATTTGACATCAAGGGATTTGAGGTCATGATGACGTGGAAAAGAGAAGATGAGAGATCAAAATAGATTACCCAAACCCATGGAGGAAAAATATGACAAAATGGGATGTCCATAGCCCGACACAAATGCATATGAGTGTCATGTTCAAGAACAACATACTACCGACACGAATGAGAACTAGTTCCATTTTCCCCCACCATTGTTGGCGAGTACCCCAATTATTTTTTAAAACAAGCTTGAAGGGGATAGCATGTGCTTGTCATATAAGTTTGTCCTTCGGAAAAATCCATCCTAGTAAATTTTATGAGCCCTAGGAAGGAGGAACTCAGTTGTCCAATGTCATTTAGGTTTTAATGAGTCTGACAAAGGAATAACTCGACGTATTTTCATGTTTATAGAGTTTGAAAAGAAGCAGAAAAGAAAAACTCCAACAGGTCCCTTTTCGTAGGTAGTCTCATAGATCCGAAAAGGTAGAAAAGTATGTCTGAGAGAACCTCTTAGTCGTGATAGGCTAAGGTATTCCTTTTTTGTAAATAATCTATCCCAGCCTGCAAAAGGGGTAAAATTATACTGGGTAGATATCATTTTACAATCTTTAATAGGTTCAAAAAGACAAGAGTCTTGGCAATATTTTCAGTTTTCGAGAGTCAGAAAAGAGCTTAAACATGACTCCAGGGGTAACTTTTTCGAGTTATTACCGAGTCCAAAAAAGTATAAAATACAACTCGTTACTTCATCACCGTCACGTTGGGGACCTGTTGCTACACAAGAAACGTACGTAAAACCCATTTTTCAAGATAAAATAGCAAAATAATCGAAAAATACGCTCACAAACCTAATTAGGGTTCTAAAAAGTTTATAAAATGCCAAAAATAGTAAAAAAAAATAAAAATTCACTTTTACCTCTTGTGAGCACTTTTTACCCTTTTTTCACTGTGATTTTGCGGATCTGACAGTGGAAAATCCAGAAGTCCAATTGTGAATTCGTCTTTTCTAGGTAAGAGCTCATATCCTTGCCTACATTTTGATGTAAATTTCATTACCTGCAATCCATTTTTAATTTCTGTGGAGGGATTTTTGTCTAAATTAGTTCTTCTTACCTTTGGAAGTTTTATCTATCGGATTGGATTGGACGGCATTCACTTCCGCAGTTTTACCAGTATTCGGAGGTGGCTGAGAAGAAGTATCGTTGGAAGTAGTAGACTTTTTCTTTGCAGGATTTGGAGAAGACTTCTTAGAAGTTTGACCATAGGGTTGTCCTTGTCGTACAAAAGTTTTACCTTGCTAAACGGAAGGCTAATGTTGTTGCACAAAAGGTTGTCCCTGTGGTGGATAGATTTTCTCCTCGGGAACATAAGACGCTCTCTATTGAACATGAGGTTGACTAAAAGGACCATAGGGTTGTCCTTGTTGGACCAAAGTTTGGCCCTGTAAGGGTTGTCCTTGTGGACCACAAGGTTGTCCCTAAAGACTAGAGGGTTGTCCTTGTTGGACCAAAGGTTGTCCCTGTAAGGGTTGCCCTTGTGGACCATAGGGTTGTCTCGGCTAGCCCTATGGTCTGATTGGGATCAATCGAAGGAAAATAGACAGGATTACCGTACGTCATAATGATGTGGAGGATTACCAGAAGTTTGCAGTTGTTGAGAACCCTGATGGGCGGAATTCTACTGTTGAGGACCCTAAGAGACATAATACGATTGTTGAATAGCCAACAGACACTCATCGAATGTATAACCGTTAGGGATGGAAGTAGGAGCCATAGGCGCACTACTAGCCATTTGGGTACCTACAATGTGAGGTTGTGATATGCTCACGGTAGGCCTAACAGGTATCATGGGATTGATAAAAATGGACCTTCGAACAACAGAAGATGATGACAACGACTGAGTCATATTAACAACTAGTGCAGAGGAAGCCACACAGACAGTGGGTCGGAACATAATAGAGGTGAAAATCGTCGACGTCATGGGAGTCGAGGCTGATGCCTCTGATACAAAGATGGTCGAGCTTCCCGAGGGAGTCCGTGTATTGGACCATATCAAGTTCTGATGCAATGATTGAATGCCATAAATTATCTGACCCAAAGTGTTACACCATTTTTTGGTCATCTAACTTGTTACTATTAGATGGACCTAAGTACACCATGTAAGACCAATTTTACCCTAAGTAAAATTGATTTCACTATGAAAATAACTTAGTAAACCACCTTTATTAAGTTGTTTATGGTCTAAATAGGAAACCCCATGAGGAAATATTAAATAAATCCACATTTGTTTGATTTTCCTGAAGGAATAATTAGTTAAACAATAGTTTAATTAATATTCTTGGTCATATTTAACCCAAAACAGGAAAATTAATTAGATAAATTGTTATTTATCTTATTATTTTCTAGGAATAATTATTTAAACCTTATTTAAATAATATTCCTTCTTAAATTTGACTAAATCATTCATAAATAGTTAAATAAATCACTATTTATTTAATTATTACTCAACCACATCCTTAAAATAATAAATAAATCATTTATTTTTTTATTATTTACAAATAAAGGGATTTGACCCAAGTCAAATTCTTTTCCCCTCCAACAAATATACTAAAATATTCCATAAAAGTTGGATCTTTATTTGGTTAATAATATTTTAATTATGCACCAATATCTAGACTAACTCAATATTTTGTTATAAATAGAAGGGTTTTTCCATTCACTCACTACCTTTTTTTGCCTAAAGATCACTCTGGATCTACACTTTTGGTCTGACTTTGATCCACCATCATTGTCATATTTTGCTACCATTTTTCTTATGAACTCCCTTTGAGTTCCATTTTTTGTCTGGGCTACACCATCAAGAGAGAGGAATTTTAGATCTGAAGTGCTGAGGACTTTCCAGAACCCATCCCATTGAGGAGGACAGGTAACATCATTCTATGTTCTCCTGCCATAAATACAAAATTATTTAAACATATTCTTGTCTTGTTTATTGGATGCATGGAGAAACTCTTGTTTTTATTTACTGCTTAATGTCTTTTTATGCATAGATCTAGATTTTTGTAGCATTTATCTTGGTCACCTAATTGCAGATCTAAAGATATTGGCAGCCATATTTGTTGTTAGGGCTGTTTTTTATGCACGGCTAAAGTGACTCTTTTTTGTACGCTTGCGATTAAGATTCATACTAACCACTGGCGACTCCAAAAGGGTTTATGATTAGGACCTCTGTCATTTTTCAGATCCCTGCATATCTAGCTACTTCAAACCCTAGGATTTCTCTTTAGCTTCTTGTTTTTCTTTTCTTGATGTTGTTTTTAACCTATAAAACCCTAAAACATTGAAAATTTTAACTTCCGTGTGTTTTCAGAACTATTGCGCAGGTGACAGGCATCAACCATAGCTGAGACGACACATTCTTCTGAAAACTACTCCTGAGAGTGCCGGAAGTGCAGGTTGCACTTTTTGGGCCAAAACCTCCGACCTGAACCTCCGGGGCTCAGAAAACAAGCCAAAACCTACGACCTCTGTAGAAAAAAGGTCAGAAACTGCGATCTGAACTTTTTGCAGGAATTTTTATGAGATTTTTCTGGGTTTGTCTAAGCCTCTGTTTAGGGTTTTCTGACCTTCGTCTTTGCCCATTTTGGACCTTTAATTGTTTTTTTTACTCAACAAAGTGGGAACCTAGCCCTCTAGGGCTTCAGTACCCTCCACCTTTTGTGGAAGAGTTTTAGCTACTGCAAGTTGTTTGAAATTTAAAAGTGTTCAGCCATTTGTCAGATTTGATCCCTTACCTTCAAATCCACTTTAGATTGGCTATTTATCCATCCAAAACAACTCCTTTTAGTTTTGTTTGGATTTTCCTCTAGGGTCCCCTTCGCTTCCCTCTAGGTTATAGCCTTTCGCCACCTCATTTACAACAATTTTTCCTCTGATTTTTTGTTGTTTTTCTGCACCTATTTCCAGCACATCTGACCTTTAGATCATTGTCCCTCCTGAATTTAGATCTATTGGCTATTTTGGTGTGTTTTGACTAGATATTTTCCCGCCTACAGACTAGTTGTTTAGAGGCCTGCCTCCTTGGGTTTAGATTAATGCATAATTAGCTGTTTATTTTTTGTTATTTCAGTTTCATATACTGTTATATGCAAGTTTATTTACATTTATACAACACACTTTTTCTTTTTCTCTACAAATTTCTGGGTTTAAAAATTAAAATTTACACACTTTACACACACACCCTAAGTGAAGAAGAGCTTGGTTAACACCGCCAAGAAAAGACTTTAACATTGAAATAAATCGATCCTGCACCTCTCTGCCCTTGTTTCAACATTGTAATTAGTTGACCCTGCACCTCTTCACCCTTGTTGGTGTCTCTTCCCTTTGTGTCGTGTTTGTGCCTTCACCATTGCGGCACCAAAGAATTTATCCCAGAGACTTCTTGGCCTTCATCCTCAGTTTCCAGTAGGAAGACTTACTCCTCCGTGTAGGATTCGAGTTAGTCCTCCACCTAGTCCGCACTCTAACTCCTCTTCTGTTTCATTGGGTTCCCCTTCTGGTTCCGCCCTCGGTTCTCCCCCTGGCACCTTCACCATATTTGGTTCAGGACCTAACACTAGTGGTAGCCCCTATTGATATTCAACAAGATGATGAGCTTAGTGAAAATTAGTCACCTTCACTAAGTGGGCCCGCAGGCTATTTTTAGGTGTAAGTCTATTTTTAGACTATGTCTATTTTTAGACATGGTGATCATATTTCAGAAGTTGCAGGATGCTATTTGTGGATGGTTGGTCAAGTTGGAAAATTAGATGAAATTATATTTTCAGAATATTAGGCAAAGTCTATTTATAGATTGTCGATCTAAAAATAGAAGTGTTGATTATTATTAGCTCTTAATAATAATCAGACAATAAACAACAACTTATTCTCTTCGAGCACTTAATTTCAGTATACAGATTTGGAAAATCAGTGGGCTGAAGGAATTACGCAATTCCTAGGGTTTACTGGTGGTTCATGCATGGAGGAATCAGTTAGAACTGAAGTGGAAAAGTTATGAAAAAGTTGGAAGAGTAGTTCATGGAGTTGTTATTCATTTTAACTCAGTTAATGGAGTTAAACTCAGTTGAGCTAGTTGTATCTAGTTTAACTGAATGATACACTAGTGAGAGTGGAGTGAATTAATTAGTTAATTAATTCACAAATAATAACTCATTAATCAACTGAACAAATAAAACAGTTAACTAATACAACGGTTAACTACAGTGCATGTCAGTTCCAGTGGAGACCCAATGGAGAGATAGGTGAAAGGGCAAGATGGACTATCTGTTGTGACTATAGTGATGCATTGATTGCACCACACACACATTGGAGTTGCCAATGAGGATTGCGCAGTGCAATAAAGGTATATTAGAGTTCATTCAGGGGTATTCTTCAGTAGGGATTGTGCAGTGGAGGCAGGCTATTAGGTGGCAAGAAATCAGTGCATGGATTTGCAGATTTCTTCTGATTAGTGTGTGACGATTGATTGTATTGAGAGCTTGATGTACTAAGCTTTGTATTAGATTGTTACATGATCTCCATGATATATAATATATTATATTTGGGGTTTTTAGCTTCAGGCTTTGTCGTTAAACTGTGTTATGTGCGATTGTTTTTATTGCTTCATGTGTTTGCAATTGAGTTTTTAAATTTTCGCAAAAGATTAACAGTGGAAGGATTCTGTATTTAGCAAGAAGATAAAATATTGTTAGATCAGGAGAATCTGGATATATACATGCATCTTGTATATAATTTATACATGGTATCAAAGTAGCGTTAATTCTTGAAGATTGCAATTGTGAATAATTTCTGAGTTTGTGCTGGTGGAAAATTTGAATTTTCTTCAGAAAATTCTTGGTGCGACAGTTGAGTATACATTTAAATTTATTTCAATGGGTTGCGATTGGAGTATACCCTTGATGGTATCTCGAATTACATAGCTTGGAAGGATAAGATGGAGGCGGTGCTGGAAGATAATGGACTGAAGGAGTTCATCGATAGTGATGTTCCTAAGCCGGGATCTAGCGAGGCTGCATTACTTGACGCATGGCAAAAGAAGGTAGCAAAGACAAGAAGAATTCTATTGGAAGGTGTGAAGGACCATATTGTGTCTAGCCTTCATGGGAAAGCCACTCCATTTGCAATGTGGAAGGCTTTGAAATTTTTTTTCCAAAGCAGTAGCGACCAGAGGAAGTTGGCATTGAAAGATAAGCTCAGAAAAATAAAAATGGAGAAGGGTGACAGTATTCCAAAATATCTCACGAAGTTTGTCCACTGTAGGGATGAACTGAGAAGTGTGGGGATTACTATTTATGATGAAGACTTGGTGAGCTTGGCTCTCCTTGTGCTTCCGAAGAGTTGGCATAGCTACGAAGACTCTGTCAATGGACGAGAGAAACTGCCAGGATGGGAGCGACTTTGGTCGGATCTTGTGCAGGAGGAGATAAGGTGAAGTACCAGGGATGGCTCTTCATTGAAGAATAAAGATGAAGAAAATTTCTCTTTGGTTGCCAAAGCAAGGAAGGGGAAGGGGAAGAAATCCCATCCAAAATCCGAAGCTAAAGGAAAGAAGCAGGATTTCTCCAAGGTGAAGTGTTTTCATTGTCACGAACATGGGCATTTCGCCACTAACTACCCACAGAAGAAGAAGAACAAGAAGGTTGCTAGAGCTGTAGCTGGAGAGGCCTTAACCTCACAATTTGAACTTGATTTCTCTTTGATCGCATGCTTGGTTTAAAGCTTAATGGGATTGGTGTGGTATCTTGATAATGGTGCGTCTTTCCATATGACGGGAGATAAGGAGTTTTTTAGTGACTTGGAGGAGGACCTTCAAATGCATATAGAGATGGGCGACGATGGTCGATACAGTGCGACCAGAATTGGGAACATTACCTTTGAGAGGGATTCAGGTAATCCATTTCTATTGAAATATGTTATGCATGTTCCAGGTCTGAAGAAGAACTTGGTCTCGGTCGCAATGTTGGAAGACAAAGGTTATGACGTTGTTTTTAGCGATGGAAAAACTTTCCTGCGACATAAAAAAATGGATCAAACCAAGAGGATAGGGATTCGAGTTAATAATATCTACAAGCTGGAGGTAGATGGCTGCGCTGCAATGATGGGAAAAGCATAAGAAATGATGAGCTGGGATGAGGGTGAATTATGGCACAGGAGATTAGGCCATCTTCACCATGGCGCTTTGAAGATTTTGTAGCAGATTTCTACTGGACTTCCCAAGGGTACTCTTGTGCAGTCAGATCAGTGCAAGGGATGTACTATGGGTAAGTTTGTGAAGACCACCTTTCATGAGAAGGAGAACCGTGCTTCGGTGATCTTGGAGAGAATTCACATAGATGCGTGTGGACCTTTATCGGTTGCTTCAACAACAAAACACAGGTATTATGTTATATTTGTTGATGACTATTCTCATAGATGTTGGATCTTCTTCATGTAGAAGAAGAGCAAAACATTCTCAAAGTTATGTGAGTTTAAAGCATTGGTGGAGAAGGAGTCAGGGAAGCAAGTGAAAGCTCTATGGAGCGATAATGGTGGTGAATACATCTCAGGTGAATTCAAAGACTTCTGTAGCAAAGAAGGAATTCGAAGAGAAATAATAGTGCCTCATAACCCACAACAGAATGGGGTTGTGAAGAGGAAGAATAGAATGATCATGGGTGCTACACAAGTTATGCTTGAGAGGGAGCTAGACTTGCATGCAGAGGAGGAACTGCCTGTTCCGAAATATGAGCCTCCAGATGTGGATCGGCCACAGGAGGAGATTCATGGAGTGGAGGAGTACACTCATGTAGAACCTAACATCAGACAAGGCAGAAAGCATATCACAGAAGCTGAGAGACTGAAGATTGATGCGGCACAGAATGTAGGAGTCTCTACATCACAACGCAGACAGAGATAGTCACCTGACTGATTTACTGGGTACATGGCTCCTATGAGCAAGTGTATCATGACAGAGCCATATTATTTTGAAGAAGCAGTGCAGGAGCCCACATGGGTAGATGCCATGGTGGAGGAGTATGACTCCATTGTCAGAAACAGTGCTTGGAAGATTGTTCCAAGGCTGGTGGGAAAATCAGTTGCAGGATCAAGATGGATCTACAAGGTAAAGCAAGCTGTTGATGGGAGCGTCGAGAATTATAAGGCAAGATTTGTTACCTGGGGCATCTCATAGATCGAGGGGATTGATTATGAAGAAACCTTTGCACCTATCGCACGGTATTATTCCATAAGGACCATCCTTGCTCTCTCAGCGCAGATGGGTTGGAAAATTCATCAGATGGATGTGAAGACTGTGTTCCTTAATGGGATCATTGAGGAAGAGGTGTACATTGAGCAGCCGGAAGGATTTGAGATCTTCAGTAGCAAGTCGCATGTGTGCAGGCTCAAAAGAGCGCTATATGGGCTAAAGCAAGCACCCATGCTTGGTACACACGAATCGATAGCTATTTCACTGGACTTGACTTCACCAAGAGTGAGGCGGATGAAAAATTGTACCAAATTGTGGTGGAGGGTAAGATTTTAATCATTGTTCTTTATGTTGATGATTAATACTAACGGGTGATGAGCATTTGATACACTCATGCAAGGTAGATCTTGCAAAGGAGTTTGAGATGAAGGATTTGGGCCTCCTTCATTATTTCCTTGGATTGGAAATATGGCAGTGAGAAAGTGAACTGTTTGTGTCTCAAGGCAAGTATGCTTGGGAGATACTTGGTAAGTTTCACATGCAAGGCTGCAAACCTATTGATACTCCTCTTCCAGGAAATTGGAGGAAAGAGGATGCTACATCGGCAGAGGTAGTGGATGCCACTGTTTATCGACAAGTGGTGGGTTCGATCATGTATTTAGTTAATACAAGACCGGACATATGCTATGCGGTGAACCAACTTTCACAAGCGATGGTTAAGGCTACCAAGCTCTTTTGGAAGGCAGGCAAGCATGTCCTGAGGTATCTCAGGGGCACATCTGAGTATGGCCTATGGTACAGACAGACAGATGAGGTGAAGTTGCATGGCTTCACAGATGCAGATTGGGCAAGCAACCCAACAGAAAAAAAGAGCACATCAGGAGGGGCTTTCAGTATCGGATCTACAATAGTTTCTTGGTACAGCAGGAAACAAAGATCTGTGGCACTTAGTTCAGTGGAACCAGAATACATGGTAGCAAGTCAAGCTGCATGTGAGGCTATTTGGATGAGGAAGATCCTGGTCACCGTTGTTTGGTTCACATTTAGATCCTACAGTGATACATTTTGATAATCAGAGTTGCATTAAAATCTCGATTAATCCTGTGTTTCATGATAGATCTAAACATATTGATATCTGGTATCATCATATAAGAGATTGTGTGCATCGGAAGATCATGTTGCTTCAGTACATTCCTACGGAATATTAGGATACAAATATTCTGACGAAGGCGCTCACCAGGAGCAAATTTGAATACCATAGAGGCAGGATCGGGGTGAAGGATATTCCCTTTCTTGTTGAGAGCGAGTGTTGAGATTCAACAAGATGATGAGCTTAGTGAAAATAAGTCACCTTCACTAAGTGGGCCCACAGGCTATTTTTAGGTGTAAGTCTATTTTTAGACATGGTGATCATATTTCAGAAGTTGCAGGATGTTATTTGTGGATGGTTGGTCAAGTTGAAAAAATAGATGAAATTCTATTTTTAGAATATTGGGCGAAGTATATTTATAGATCGTCGATCTAAAAATAGAAGTATCGATTATTATTAGCTCTTAATAATAATCAGACAATAAACAACAACTTATTCTCTTGGAGCACTTAATTTCAGTATACAGATTTGGCAAATCAGTGGGCTGAAGGAATTACACAATTCCTAGGGTTTACTGGTGGTTCATGCATGGAGGACTCAGTTAGAACTGAAGTGGCAAAGTTATGATAGAGTTGGAAGAGTAGTTCATGGAGTTGTTATTCAGATTAACTCAGTTAATGGAGTTAAACTCAGTTGAGCTAGTTGTATCTAATCTAACTAAATGATACACTAGTGAGAGTGGAGTGAATTAATTAGTTAATTAATTCACAAATAATAACTCATTAATCAACTAAACAAATGCAACAGTTAACTACAGTGCATGTTAGTTCCAGTGGAGACCCAGTGGAGAGATAGGTGAAAGGGCAAGATGGATTATCTGTTGTGACTATAGTGATGCATTGATTGCACTACACACACATTGGAGTTGCCAATGAGGATTGCGTAGTGCAAGCAAGGCAGATTCAAATTCATTCAGGGGTCTTCTTCAGCAGGGATTGCGCAGTGGAGGTAGGCTATCAGGTGGCAAGAAATAAGTGCATGGATTTTCAGATTTCTTTTGATTAGTGTGTGATGACTGATTGTACTGAGAGCTTGATGTACTAAGATTTGTATGAGATTGTTACATGATTTCCATGATATATAATATATGATATTTGGGGTTTTTAGCTTCAGTATTTGATGTTAAACAACTGTGTTATGTGCGATTGTTTTTATTACTTCATGTGTTTGCAATTGAGTTTTTAAATTTCCGCAAAATATTAACAGTGGAAGGATTTTGTATTTAGCAAGAAGATAAAATATTGTTAGATCAGGAGAATCTGGATATATACATGCATCTTGTATATAATTTCTACAGCCCCGACCCTAATGCTGGGAATACTACTAGTGGGACCGCAACAGGAATTACCATGGCTACTCTCTTGCTCCCCTATATGGCAGGCCTCAGTCTTCCCGATTTTAACCAGTTGATCAATGACCCTATACACCATGACGCTAGTTGGCCTGCTATGCTGACCAAGCTCCCTTCCGACGTCCCCAAGTTTGAAGGTTTTGCTAGAGAAGATCCTACAAATCATGTTCGATCTTTCCACATGTGGTGTTCGTCTAACTCCATTACCGATGACTCTGTCCATCTTTGGTTGTTCCAATGTACGCTTATTGGTGAAGCTTCTAAGTGGTTAGTTGATCAGGCCTCATCCTCTCATACCACGTTTGTGACTCTTGCCCGAGCTTTTTTGTCTTATTTCTAGCTTACCCTTCGTTATGACACCGGTACCAAACTTTTGACTTCTTTCCATCAATCGTCTGCGACCTGCCTATCCAATCATGTCCAGGAATGGTGGATAAGAAAGAGCCTATTTCGAGCCTATTGATCATAATCATCTTCCTATAAAATTTTCACAGGCAATCTGGCTTAAAGCTCTCAAATTCCCCCTTTCAGCCTTGGAAAATCACTCTTACGCCTATCGTTACCATTTCCCGCCTCCAAAACACATTATAAAAGGCTGGAAATTCATATTTGAAATATTTAAGGCGTAGCTCCTTCAGCCCTAGTTCCTCTGTCTTTTCCTCCATGTAACCCGGACGCTAGACTAGGCGCCAGCCCGAAAGGTGCTTATCAAATATATATCGGGCTCATTTTGAACCGTGGATCTGTAACAGATCGGACGGCAACTGTTCATCCCCGTTTCGCCCGTAGTTCATCTGCCCACCGTCCGATCAAACCTTGAAATCAACGGTCCACAGCCTACCTATCCTGGTGGTCCCCACGCCTGCTCCCATTGCAAAAACCGAGTGGTATGTATTGCGCCGCCTTTCGGTGGTAGGCAGTAATTCTCCTTGGGCCAGCGATTCCATATACTGTCTGCCACGCGTCCTAGCGTACGGTTCCAAAACCGCTGTTCATCGCACGCTATCGTTCGGCCAAAGACGCGCAGCGATATCGCTGTCAGCCGTCGGATCAGGTGATCTTCATCTAACGGCTATCGCGCTCTGAAGCTGCACGAGATTTAACACAAGGAAATCATACCCCTGGCCCACTGACAATTGCTCCCGACGCCGTTTCAACCGTCGATCTCGTCTTGAGATCAGACGGTCTAGATCATTTGCATGCCCCACTGTTGACCCGGTCTTCCTCCACTTCATCATCCCATGTGTCTATCGCACTTATCTCTCTGCCATTCATATATTCTATTCATACGTTATATTTTAATGTTTTACATTTTAGCTCTGGTTAGCTCGTCCACCATTCCTCCGCTGCATTTTTTCACCACCCTACATTGTTCCACCATTTTTCCATGTTTGCACAACCATTTTCATCGATCCCGCCACGTTCATCATCTTCTAGCCTGGTTTTCTTTAACGATTTTGCGGATTTTGCAGGTTTACAGTGGCGGAGAACTATTATGATTCACAGTCTCAATTACTGTGTTAGAGCACACATCAAGGGACCATTTTTCAGAGCAGAATTATGAAGAAAGTCCTCGGAAGCCAAATCGACAAGACTTCAATAAAAGAAGCAGGTTTCAAATTTGTCAAACCCTGTAGGGACATTCAAGGCGCCGATTTCACAGATGGATATATCAATGGGGCAGGTAAAGAATATCAGTGATCGGTAGAGAATTAAAGACAGGTACCTGAAGATTTTGGGGGCCTTGTTCTAACCTTTTGAAGCAGAGTACCAAATTGAAGATCCTGCACTTCATTCGAAAGATCTATACACAGAAAACAATGCCCTCAAGGCTTTATTTCAACAGAGTTTTCTTTTCAGGAAAGGACAAATGTTCATGTAATTTTGCTGCTTTGCCGTGTCCCTGGAGAGATTTCTACCCAGTGCATTTATTTCAGTTAGCAAGCCACAGAGTACAAACAGCACAGCATAGTCATTCAGCAGTATGGGTGCGAATGCTTCTGCCATTTTGCCTTAATTATGCAAATTAAATGTTCATCACCTACCTCTTTTACTAGGTTTTGGTTTCTCCTATAAAAACCATGAAGAAACGCATTGTAGGGGTTCCAGATTTTATCAGAAAATCAGGCAGTGAAAGGATTTTTTGTAAACATTTTGTAAAAATTTGGTATGAAGGCACAGAGCCCATAGGGTCTCAGTGAGGAGGAGTTCTATCTGTCAAAGAGGATTTTGGTCTTTGGTATTTCACAGTCTGTAACTTTCTTTATTGTGTTATATTAATAGATCATTTCATTTCATCCATCTGTCTTGTATCATGTTTTGGAATGCGAGTGGCTCACTAATTTTTGGTAAGGATTCATCCTAGTTGATGCCCATACTTGGATCAGTCAAGCGCTTTAAATATGGCTCATGCATGATATTCTATTCCATGATTCAACTAACCATACTTCTGCTATATTAGTTGCTTTGGGAGGGTGCTTTTAAAATGCTATTATCATGTATGGATTCTTAGATTGGTAAGCCCATGCATGGTGGTATTGTATATCTGGGTATCAGCTCAATGTTAACTAATATCTTCTCAATATTTCTTTCACTACATACACCTTCTGATAATTTATGTCTGTGAAGTACTTCTGAATCGGCCCGCTTTGCAGTAAACTATCTCTGAATTGTCTGTTGCTTTTGTATTGGAGCTCTACATCTTGCCTCCACAATATCTCTTTTCCTGTGTCAGTTTCTGAGAGTTTGGTCCCATTCTATTTTATTTCCCTATTTATAGGAGATAGCATGTGAGCTGAAGTTGACAACTTCATACACTATATTATACGCTCCTTGCTATGCTAAGATGTCCTAGGCACTGTTCTATCACAACTCTAGGCTGTCTCTAGGAGTGACAACATCTTTTTGGCGCCGTTGTCGGGGATCGAAGTTGAGAAAATTAAAATCCTTGGGCCTCAAAAAAATCTAATTCACTCTTCAAGTAGGTGAGTATGGAGAGTTGAGAGTTGTAGATCCCTCACCTTAGCGACTCCACATTTGTTATTTGATAAATATATTTGCAGTCCTGGCTCCTCGTAAGCCACACCTGAGGTCAAATACGTCTAAGCCAAAGACACCTTCAGTGTCTGACCCTGACCAAATTATACATAGAAGAAATTGGAGGGAAGGGAAATCAGCTCGTTCCGAAATCCCTGAAGTGTCTATAGAATATTTTCCTTCCTCCTTCTCTCAAGATTCTCAATTACAAATTCCCGACTCCACTGTGGGAGATACTGATTATTATTACCCAGATAGTCCACCCCGAGAGGGTATCAGAAATAAAAACAGTCTTCATCCTACTCCTGAGGTTGAAGAGGTCAAGGAAGTAACCGCAGTATCTACTGTTAACAGACCTGTGTTCCCCTCAACCCCTCAAGTTGCAGTTGAGTATATTCCTATTATTATTCATACTCCACTTCCACCTCCTCCTCCTCCTCTTACTCATCAAACTATTGCACTACCTCCACCTCCTCCAATGGCCAACGTTTCGGCCTTCTTGATGAATAAATATGCTCCCCTAGCATTACCCCAAGTGTTGAATGATATGCCCCAGGATTATCTGAAGATCTTGCCCAGATTCAATGGGGAAAACGAGATTGATGCCCAAAAACATCTTGAGACTTTTTTCTCCTTTGCAGAGAACTTTAATGTTGAACATCTGGATGTGGTCTTAAGACTGTTTGTGCAATCTCTAGATGGTGAAGCTCGAAAATGGTTTAAGACATTGGCTGGCCGTTCTATTACCACTTGGGATAACATGGAAGACACTTTTCTCAGGAAATGGGGAGAGAAGAAAAACCATGGAAATTGTCTCATTGAGTTCAATACACTAAATAAAAGACACAATGAAGGAGTGTCAGAATTTATCAAGAGATTTAATAAATTGTATCTGAGTCTCCCTGCTGATATGAAACCCCATCAAACTGCTGCTAAAGTTGTTTTTGTATCAACCTTTGATTCAGAATTTGGTTTCTCTCTCAGAGAAAGAAAGCCTGCTACTCTGGATGATGCTCAGGCAGATGCACTAGAGTTGGAAGCAAACTTTGCCTCCACTGGTAAATCAAAAGGAATATCTGAACAAGATGCTAGAAGAAGGGGCAAAGAAGAGGTGCCTACTTCTAGCCAAGACAAAGACTCCAGTACCATCATAATCGAAGAAATGAACAAAAAGATCAACAACCTTACTAATAAGCTGAGTAAGCTTGAATTGGAGGCCAAGAATTCAGCTTTCAGGAATTTCCATAATGCTCCAAACAAAGGTTACAATCCTCAGTATAGGAAACCACCCTTGCAAATATTGCCAAGGGAAGCAAAGGAGAAACAGGATAAGGTGCCACACCCATTGTACCTGGAAGGTCCAGTAGATGATTCTACTGAGGACACTACCTATGGACTGGAGGATGCAAATCTTGCCTTTTCAAATAGTGATGGAGAAGAATGCCCCTTGCAAGGGAACGATGAAGCTGGGTGCTCACTGCAAGAAGAAGAAAAGACCAGAGACACAGATGAAGCAGAATTTGAACATTATTGTAAACAATTTGATGATTTCATGCAAGCAAATTTCAATAGAAGATATGATCTCAAATATTCTAGGAAGAGGACTCGTACCGAAGAGCAAGAAGAAGAGCTACCCTAGAAGGAAGCGCCTGCTCAGAAGGAGTCAACAATGCAGAAAGTCACAAACAAAGGTAAGGGCCCTCTAAACAAACCTTTGCAGTCTAATGATCAAATTCCTTTCGCTCTAAAAGTAGTCATTCCTCCTAATACCGAGTCTGTGTCGAAGGAAGTCAAACCCCCAGCTGAAAATAAAGAGTCAAAAGAGGTTGTAATAGAGAAATCCCCCCCAGTTTTCAGTTTGCAAAAAGAACTTGAAAAGGTCAAAATCTCAGTCCCCCTGACTGAACTGTTGAAACAACCAGCATATCAATCTCAAGTCACCTCTTTCATGCTCCCTCCAAAAGCACCAATCATCTCAGATAGTCTTAACCTTCAAGAAGAAAGACCCATGGTTGTCTTTGGTCCACATGTTGAGGAATTAGATGCTTCTACTCCTCCCTTTTATGTGTCTCTAGTAATTCATGACCTGCTATTACATAATTGTTTGTTAGATTCTGGAGCTTCCCACAATCTTATGCCTCTGTTAGTCATGGAACAACTAGGTTTGCAAATCACACGTCCATATAAAGATCTCTATTCATTTAACTCCAAAAGAGTTAAATGCTTGGGGATGATCAAAGATTTGGAGTCAATTTGGCCCAAATCCCAGCAAAAAGTGTGGTAATGGACATAGTGGTGGCTGACATTCCAGCTCGTTTTGGTATGTTGCTGTCAAGGTCCTGGGGAACAAAAATCGGTGGATCACTCAAGATGGATTTAACATATGCCACTATCCCAGTTTTTGGTGGCTAGGAGAGGAGGTTATACAGGGAGACTAGATTTGTCAAGATGGTGACTAAGGCTGACAACTCGGTAAATTCACCGGTCTACAGTAAAGAAGGAGATTTCTCATGCTTGATGCTGGAAGAAGATCAAGATTATGGTCATGAACTATCCTTCTGTCAGATCAAGACCGAGCAACCTTTAGAGAGTCATGAAGCAGGAATATGGAAACTTCATTTTGATGGAGCAAATTCAAGGGAAGGTAATGGAGCTGGAATATTATTGATTTCTCTTACAGGAAAATGGATCCCACTGTCTTTCAAACTAGAATATGAAGCCACTAACAATGTGGCTGAATATGAAGCACTTCTGCTAGGATTGCAGACATCCAAGAATATGAACATACGAAGCTTAAAAGTTCTGGGAGATTCAGAACTGGTGGTCAGGCAAGTCAAGAACCAGTGTCAGACCAAACATCTTAGGCTAAGGGCTTATAGGAATGAAGTTTGGGACATGGTAGAGAATTTCTTCTTGGCATTCAATATCCAGTTCATACCCCGAGAAAAAAATAGGATGGTTGATTCCCTTGCTATGGCTGCTAGTACATTTCATCCACCTCAGAACCTTCTTTTAAGATATGAAGTCGAGGTGCGTTATCGACCATCTATTCCAGATAACATCAAGCACTGGCAGGTATTTGAAGATGAAGAAAAGATGAAGAGATTCCTGGAAACAGTGGGAGAATTCTCCAATATGGAGATTGATGATGAAGAAGAGGTAGAATATGAAGATATTTCAAAAAGAAATTGGGAGGAGAAAGTGGCAGGTAGCAAAGTGTTGCAGCTAAAGGGAAACATTATACCTAGAGGGCTGGTGCCTCTAGAAAGATTATTTGACAAGAATGATGTCCCACTGCAGCCAAGCAAAGTGGTAGAAGAAAATCAGGTAGAAGACATGAATTTGGGTACTGATGCTGACCCCAAAATTGTCAAATTGTCTAAGAAAGTCCCAGAAGAATACAAAAAGCTATATCAGAAGTTATTTCAGGCCTACAAAGATGTGTTTGCATGGTCCTTTCAGGACTTGAAAACTTTTGATATCAATATTATGCAGCACAAAATTCCACTGAAGACAGATGCAAAGCCCCATAAGCAGAAGCTCAGACAAATAAATCCCCTGTTGTTGCCTTCTATTGAGATAGAAATCAAGAAGCTACTAAAAGCCAAAATAAATGTACCACTGAGGTACTCTGAATGGGTGGCAAACCTTGTCCCTGTACGAAAGAAGAATGGAGAAATAAGGTTGTGTGTGGATTTTAGAAATTTAAACAGAGCATCCTTAAAGGATAATTATCCACTACCCAAGATGGATTACATCCTGCAGAAAGTGGTTGGAGCCTCTAGGATGTCAATGATGGATGGATTCTCTGGTTATAACCAGGTGGCTGTACTTCCAGAAGATCAAAAGAAAACTGCTTTCACCACACCATGGGGTACATTTATGTATGCCAGGATGCATTTTGGATTGATTAATGCAGGGGCCACTTTTCAGAGGGCGATGGACATTGCTTTTGTTGGGGAGAAAGACAAATTCCTGGTAGTCTACGTCGATGATATCACTGTATTTTCCAAAAATGACGCTGAGCACATTGAACATTTGCGGAGAACTTTTGAGAAATGCAGAAGGTATGGTCTCTCCCTTAATCCTCAAAAGTATTTATTTGCATTAGAAGAGGGGAAGCTGCTGGGCCATATTGTGACTAAAGATGGGGTGAAGATAGATCCTAAGAGGGTAGAGGTTATAAATGGTATTGCTTTTCCCAGAAATAAGAAAGAGGTACAAATATTCCTAGGGCGCATTAATTTCTTGAGAAGGTTTATCCCTAACTATGCTGAAATAGTTAGGCATATAACAGATATGCTAAAGAAGGATAATGAGATAAATTGGTCACAAGAATCACGGGAGGCATTTCCCAGGATAAAGAATGCTTTTGCAGAAGCCCCTGTGCTAGCTGGGCCAGATTATGATAAACCTTTCATGATTTTTTCTTTTGCATCACCTCATACAATAGCAAGAGTTTTATTGCAGAAAAATGATGAAGGGTATGAGCAGCCTATTGCCTTTTTCAGTCAGGTGCTCCGTGATGCAGAATTAAAATACGACATATTGGAAAAGCAAGAATACGCCCTAGTGAAATCCCTCAAAGCATTCCGTGTATATATCTTACAGTCCCACATCACTGCATTTGTGCCTGCAACTGTTGTAAAAGATATCCTTATTCAGGGGGATAGTGAAGGAAAGAGGGGTAGGTGGATTTCCAAAATACAAGAGTATGACTTAGACATCCGCCCTACTAAGCTTATCAAAGGATAGGGGCTTGCCAAAATGTTATCTGAATCAAACTATCAAGCCCTGGGCATAAATTTGTCAATTATAGCAGGTGAGGAATCTGAGGAGAAAGAAGAACGACATGGAATTGGAATAGCTACTCCAGGAACACATCTAAAGTACCTCACCAGTCCGTGGTACAAAGAGATAGTAGAATATCTCCTTACACTCAGCTGCCCTCCAAGTTGTGATAAAACTAAATACAGAGCGTTGAGATTGAAATCACAGAAGTACATAGTCGCCAATGGCTGGCTATACTGGTGAGATCCCTCAGGCACCTTACTCCTGTGTCTCACAGAGAATGAAGTCGAGAGTATTATAGCAGAATTTCATTAAGGGATCTGTGGAGGTCATTACAGCTGGAGGGCCACAACTCATAAAATTCTGAAAGCTGGCTTCTATTGGCCAAAGCTTTTTGGAGATGTTTTTGCTAAAGTAAGGGCATGTGATAAATGTCAGAAATTTGCTGAGAGACAGAAATCGGCACCATTTCCCCTGATTCCTGTGCACGTAGAGGAACCATTCAAACAGTGGGGAATTGATTTTATAGGTGAGATACATCCTCCATCAAGTGGTCAACATAAATGGATTTTAACGGCCACTGATTATTTCACTAAATGGGTGGAAGCCATACCTGTGAGGAATGCAACAGATACTGTGATCATAAAATTCATGGAGGAAAACATCATATCCAGGTTTGGTTGCCCTGACAGAATAGTCACTGATAATGCCCAGACTTTCAAGTCTGTGAAGTTTGTAGGTTTCTGTCAGCAATATAACATCACGCTGAGTCATTCTACAGCCTATTATCCATAGGGAAATGGCTTGGCAGAGTCTTCCAATAAAACCCTGGTAAGGGCACTGAAGAAGACTATCAATGAAAATCAGAAGAATTGGGATTCCCAATTGAAATTTGCTTTATGGGCTAATAGAATCACCGGCAAGAGAGCAACTTGGAAATCTCCCTATGAATTGGTATATGGACGAGCAGCAATTTTTCCTGTACAGCTAGCTTTACTAGTGGCCCGCTTCATGCAAGAAAGCCAGGAGGAACCTGATGATATGATCAGGAGAATCAATCAATTGGTGGAATTAGAAGAAACATAGGGCCAGGTGAATCAGAGGTTAACAGAATATCAAGAGAAAATGAAACACATTTTTGATCAGCAAGCAAAAGACAGGAAATTGCAGATTGGCGACCTAGTGCTAAGATGGGATGTACGAAGAGCTGAAAAAGGTAAACATGGTAAATTCGACCCCCTCTGGTTTGGTCCTTTCAAAATTGTGGAACACGGGGGAAATAATACTTTCAGGTTGGAGAATTTATAGGGCGACTTGCTGGATACCCCTGTAAATGGTCAATTCCTTAAACCCTATTTCCAGTTCTGATTCAGGCAGAGATAGCCTGATGTACTATACTGTATATTAGTTTTTGTTTCATTTTCATTTGAATAATGTGGGTGTTATTGTGAATTATAAAGTGAAAATTAAGGTTGCCGAAGAGCTGAGTTTGCACAAGAGATGATCAGATGGTCTGCAAGTTCTCGACACGTTCAGGGTCGAACGTGCCGTCCCCAGGTGGAGCCAATGTTGATCATAATCAGCTTCCTATAAAATTTTCACAGGCAATCTGGCTTAAAGCTCTCAAATTCCCCCTTTCAGCCTTGGAAAATCACTCTTACGCCTATCGTTACCATTTCCCACCTCCAAAACACATTATAAAAGGCTGAAAATTCATATTTGAAATATTTAAGGCGTAGCTCCTTCGGCCCTAGCCCCTCTGTCTTTTCCTCCATGTAACCCGGACGCTAGACCAAGCGCCAGCCTGAAAGGCGCTTATCAAATGTATATTGGGCTCATTTTGAACTGTGGATCTGTAACAGATCGGACGACAACTTTTCATCCCCGTTGCGCCCGTATTTCATCTGCCCGCCGTCCGATCAAACCTTGAAATCAACGGTCCGCAGCCTGCCTATCCTGGTGGTCCCCACGCCTACTCCCATTGCAAAAATCGGGTGGTATGTATCACACTGCCTTTCGGCGGTAGGCGGTAATTCTCCTTGGGCCAGCGATTCCATATACTGTCTCCCACGCATCCCAGCGTATGGTTCCAAAACCTTCGTTCATCACATGCTATCGTTCGGCCAAAGACGTGCAGCGATATCGCTGTCAGCCGTCGGATCAGGTGATCTTCATCGAATGGCTATCGCGCTCTGAAGCTGCACGGGATTTAACGCAAGGAAATCATACCCCTGGCCCACTGACAATTGCCCCCGACGCCGTTTCAACCGTCAATCTCGTCTTGAGATCGGACGGTCTAGATCATTTGCACGCCCCACTGTTGACCTGGTCTTCCTCCACGTCATCATCCCACGTGTCTATTGCACTTCTCTCTCTGCCATTCATATATTCTATTCATACGTTATATTTTATTGTTTTACATTTTAGCTCTAGTCAGCTCGTCCGCCATTCCTCCGCTGCATTCTTTCACCACCCTACGTTGTTCCGCCATTTCGCCATGTCTGCACAGCGATTTTCATCGATCCCGCCACGTCCGTCATCTTCTAGCCTGGTTTTCTTTAACGAGTTTGCGGATTTTGTAGGTTTATAGCGGCGGAGAACTATTATGATTCACAGTCTTAATTACTGTGATAGAGCACACGTCAAGGGACCATTTTTCATAGCAGAATTATGAAGAAAGTCCTCGGAAGCCAAATCGACAAGACTTCAATTAAAGAAGTAGGGTTCAAATTTGTCAAACCCTGCAGGGACATTCAAGGTGCCGATTTCACAGATGGAGATATCAATGGGGTAGGTAAAGAATATCAGTGATCGATAGAGAATTAAAGACAGGTAGCTGAATATTTTGGGGGCCTTTTTCTAACCTTTTGAAGCAGAGTACCAAATTGAAGATCCTGCACTTCATTCAAAAGATCTATACACAGAAAACAATGCCCTCAAGGCTTTATTTCAACAGAGTTTTCTTTCCAGGAAAGGACAAATGTTTATGTAATTTTACTGCTTTGCCATGTCCCTGGAGAGATTTCTACCCAGTGCATTTATTTCAGTTAGCAGGCCACAGAGTACAAACAACACAAAATAGTCATTCAGCAGTATGGGCATGAATGTTTCCGCCATTTTGCCTTAATTATGCAAATTAAATGTTCATCACCTACCTCTTTTACTAGGTTTTGGTTTCTCCTATAAAAACCATGAAGAAACTCATTGTAGGGGTTCCAGATTTTATCAGAAAATCAGGCAGTGAAAGGCTTTTTTGTAAACATTTTGTAAAACTTTGGTATGAAGGCACAGAGCCCATAGGGTCTCAGTGAGGAGGAGTTCTATCTGTCAAAGAGGATTCTGGTCTTTGGTATTTCACAGTCTGTAACTTTCTTTATTGTGTTATATTAATAGATCATTTCATTTCATCCATCTGTCTTGTATCATGTTTTGGAATGCGAGTGGCTCACTGATTTTTGGTAAGGATTCATCCTAGTTGATGCCTATACTTGGATCAATCAAGCGCTTTAAATATGGCTCATGCATGATATTCTATTCCATGATTCAGCTAACCATACTTCTGCTATATTAGTTGCTTTGGGAGGGTGCTTTTAAAATGCTATTATCATGTATGGATTCTTAGATTGGTAAGCCCATGCATGGTGGTATTGTATATCTGGGTATCAGCTCAATGTTAACTAATATCTTCTCAATATTTCTTTCACTACATACACCTTCTGATAATTTATGTCTGTGAAGTACTTCTGAATCGGCCCGCTTTGCAGTAAACTGTCTCTGAATTGTCTGTTGCTTTTGTATTGGAGCTCTACATCTTGCCTCCACAATATCTCTTTTCCTGTGTCAGTTTCTAAGAGTTTGGTCCCATTCTAGTTTATTTCCCTGTTTACAGGAGATAGCATGTGAGCTGAAGCTGACAACTTCATACACTATATTATACGCTCCTTGCTATGCTAAGATGTCCTAGGCACTGGTCTATCACAACTCTAGGCTATCTCTAGGAGTGACAACAAAGCCCCTACCTTCGAAGACCATGTCTACATGGACTAGTTCCTTTGATCCCTTTTTCCTCCTATAGGAAAAGATGTCGCATCACATTTCCCTCAAACCAAAGATCCGCTCTCCAAATTGTGTTAAAATATGACATGATCTACACTCAGTCGGGTTATGTTTATACCGTTCTACCTAATTTTCCTAGACTCGGTGGAGCCAACGCACCAAGGGAATCTCATGCCGTCGATGGTATCATTGGATCTCTCTCTCATCCATACTATCAGCCTCCCATGGGCTATGGTTTTCCTCATGGAGGGGCCAGCACCTATTTCAATTTTCCCCCTCCTGGTAGCATGTATCCAGGATACGGCATGCCTCCTCCTTTTACCCAATCTCATGTTTACCATAATGTTATCCAAACTCCTTATTATCTGTATTCTCAACCTGGTGCTCTAGCTCCTCCAGCATTAGCACCTCCCCCTCCCTTGCCTTCTCAACCCCCGCAACAATAGCCACCACCCCCTCAGTGGTAGGTGTATGCATAGCAGGGCGTGACTAATCCTCTTCCCTCCAAAAAGAAGAGGAAAGGCACTCAAAATCAATCTTCTCCCGGTAATCCTGGACCTAATCCTCAAAATAATGCACGCAAAATAAATCTGCTCCTGGTTATGGTCATTACACACATGATTTTCCTCTTTGACCATAGATGAGTCACATGTGGGAGTCTCAAGAAACATTGCGAGGATAGCAAGCCTCCCCTTTCATCCCTCTCAATATTGCGCCTAGTCAGCCAACTGTGTTTACTAATCCTTTCCCTCAACAAGGATTCATGGCTACCCAACCACCTGAAGGTCAGGCAGCCACTCAACCTCCTCCATCTGGTACCTTTGATTAGAAAATTCTCATGATGAATTCTGACCACCCTATAACCGTAGACCTCAACCTTTAGACTTGGTCTCGTCAGTACAACAAGCCTCTCGCTACGTCTGTCCCTGATCCCCCTTCTTCAGGTTCTATAGAACCTCTTTCGACACCTAATGGTCCTTTTCATATCCCTCAGCCTAAGGCAAAGGTTCATACCAAGATCCCTAAGGGACCATTACACCGAAATGGTGCTTTTGGAAAAGCTACCCATTCGTATAGCATAGTAGATGATTTGGCGCAATCTCCTACTGCCATATCAATGCTGGAACTCCTCCAGTCATGCCCTTCACAATGAAAAGCTCTACTATTTTCCATGGGCGCTATAGATCCTTCAGATGATCGATTGATCGTCTTCGATGTTGACCAGTCAGAACATCCTCCTCTCCCTGCTTCCGTCGCCTTTCAAATCCCAGTCAAGATCTAGAACGCCAAAGTTTCCTGGTGTATCATTGATGAAGGGGAATCCACCTGTGTGATGTCCGCTTCAGTTTGGAAGCAACTCAGATCTCCTAATTTGGCTCCTTACATGATCACTCTATGAGCGTGGGATGGCCACGACTCCCAGCCCATTGGCTTGTTCCACAATTGTCCTATTACTCTTGTGGGCAAGATTTTTTGCGTTGAAGTAGAAGTCATTGAAACCCCCTTATATTACAACATTCTATTGGGTTGTAGCTACACCTATGCAATGTATGTTGTACCATCTGCGGTTTACCGCAAGATATCCTTTCCCCATATTGGAAAGATAGTCACCCTTGACCAGTTGACATATTATGAACCGAAGTCTCAGACCTCCCTTGAGTCCATCATATCTTCGGTGGCCAATATGCAAACCGCCGATCCCTTGACCAGTGTCTCACACAGAGTCTACAAAGATTCCTCTTTTCTTGGTACATTTCCTAGTCTTCCTCCTCCTGTCTTTGATCCCAGCTCATCGAATGTTTTCATGATGCAATCATCTCGGGCTTCCCTCAAGCGGCCCGCTTTGGCTAGTCAACAGCCCCGCCGTCCGCAACCTACTCCTAGCCCTTCAATTTAGCCTTATAGACCTCCTCCTCCTGGCCCTTAACCTACATATAGTATCCATGAGCATCTCTACCCTCCTGGAACGGTTCCTCCAGGCCTTAACCATCTTGGAGCTGTCCCACCTGGCCCTTACCGCTCCAGTCAGATAACGTTCCTAGCTCCCCCTCCTGGAGTGTTCTCGGTACCTATCATGGCTACCTTATCTCTTCCTAACTTGACCCTGGGGATTACTGTCTGGTACCTTGATCCCCCAGCAGCTACCCCGCTTGGTCAACCCAGAACTTATCTTTCTTTGACCCCGGTTCAATCTGTCCCCATGACTTCTCCCGTTGCTACAGGACCTCAGCCACCTCAATAGGAACCCTCTCCTGTTGCGACAGCTTTGGGTAAGAAGGGAAAAGCTCGCAAGAGGGCATCAAAAGAGAAGGCTGCCTTGACTGACCCTGCTCCTCCTCTGCCTCCAAAGCCTTGTGCTTTGTGTGATGTCATCGGTCATGCCACCCATACATGTCCTGAGTTTCCCCGTATCAAGCCCATGGTTAATGTTGCTTTCCCTGAGTCTATGGTCCCTGAAGCCTCTGTTTCTTCCTTGACTACATCCAAGAACCCTAAGACTATTCACAGCAACCAACCTTGCACTTTGTGTGATCTCCATGGCCATTATTCTCACCATTTTCCCTACCTTACGCATTACCGTGCCTCTTTAGAGGTATTTCGAGAGTCCGAGGTTGAACATAACCAATATACCTCTCCCGTCCTTCCGTAGTATGTTGTAGGCCAGCTTGAGGATTTTCCTACTCCCATTGACATTCCCCCTCCTGATGTCGAGATGTCGGAGCCTGCGGCCACCATCCTCTACCTATCATTATCCATGAGACCCTCGGTGGAAACTCCCTTTGAGACTTCCCCTTTTGTTTCGCTCGATCTCCCTTCAGTGATCACCCTGGGATCAACATTAGTGGATCCCTCATATGCTTGTTCTTCTGTCATCCCTCGTGATGATGCGTATGTGAACCCTTTTTCTCATGATGATGAGTTAGGTAGCTTCGCCGCGTCAGGTGGATTTTCTTCCTCCAGTCGCCCCATCTTCTATTACGATGATGACACTATGGAAGCCATCACGACCCCTCACTTTATCCATCCCCCCTTACATCGAACCCATGCAGTTGAACCACATACACCTTGTGGCCATTACATTGACACCCAATGTTTGGGTAAGGGGGCACCCATATTTGAGAGGCTAGGAGAATCAATTCTCCACAACTCTCCTAGTGCATCTGGTTGTGTCAACTCTAGTACCATCATTATTCTCTGTTTAGAAGAACCTCTAGAGTCTCATATCACTTCAGATCACTCTAGGGATGATACCCCTCATCATTCCTTCATCTTACATCAACAACCCAATTCCTTCCACATTGCTGTTGACCAACCTGTGGGCTTTCTAGGAGAGCACCAGTTCACTATCTCCAAATCCACTCTTTGAGATAGTGACACCTTGTATGCCAACCCATAAACTTAGTCCATTTGCTTCATATATGTAGTACCAAAAGAGATTGGTAATTCTCCATTCCATTTCTCAAACTACATAACCATAACGAGAAAAAAATG
Source organism: Pinus albicaulis (assembly GCA_034641835.2). NCBI lineage: Eukaryota > Viridiplantae > Streptophyta > Pinopsida > Pinales > Pinaceae > Pinus > Pinus albicaulis. Next base: position 152,772,466 of record CM076573.1, read on the forward strand.
GCGCACCGCATCATTTAAATGTGTTTATATTCCCCTTTTCTAAATACATTTTGGAATGACCATAACATGCTTGGGGGCACCCATGCTCCTCAACCATAAAAATCCCAGATCTCAGCCAAAAATAGCAATGAAACCCCCTTTCTCTGACAGGTCGCACTTTTCAGGTCATTTCCTGGGACAGGTCACAGTTTTCTACCCAGTACTTGCTACCCAAGTCGCAAAAAAGACACAAAAAAGTGTGACCTAGCCTATTCATGAACTCTGGGTGCCTAAATTGAAATTTTTATCCCCTTAATTGAAAGAGTATGGTTATGCCTCTTACCTACAACTGACAGATCTCAATTCCAAAAGTCGGTTTGTCCGCTACGATCGCCGCAAGATTAAAGGCCTTCTCTTCTCTTTACATTCACCATAGCTACACTTGCAAAGGAGTGAATTTGGAGGGAAAATGCCTTATTAAAAGAGAAACCCCAAATTTTTCTTTCGCCTGCTGCGGCAAAACCGTAGCTCAGTTTGAAAAACCGTTTGTACCATTGGAAAGCTCTCACCGAGCCCTCAAATGGGTATTTGTTAGTTTTTTGTGATTTGATACTTCACCAGGACACATTTTTTCCAAGAAGGGTCACTTCACCACTCCTAAAAAACGAATTTCTTCACTTGCAACACTTGTACTTGGGGCACTCCTTTGCCCCCATACTTGTACATGCTCATGTTGATTTTCTTCGTGAGTAACCATCTTGTACTCATTTTTTTATGGTCCCCATTGGACCTTTCCTGTGTGGCAACATCATCGAGTCACCCTTGTTTAGAGAATTCGAGTTGAGTCATCATCGCATCCATGGAGTCTATCCCGAGTCCCTTTGTATCCCACTATAGTCCTCCATCCTTCATTGCTCGATTCCTCTCTCGTGTCGCATATTATGGCCTTCAATCCTACTGTCCACTATCCCTTATGATATTGTGTCAGTCGCTGCCAGGTCATCCATGCCCTTTATGCTCTAACAAAGGAGGTCGTCCGTCCGCTACTTAGTACCCCCCATTCCATCATCATCCCTGGTGTCAGTCTGTTAGTTGCTCTACTATTTTCTCTCATGCCTTAGTTGAGGATCCCTTATTGCTTCACCTATGGTGTACCTCCTTCTGTCGACATCAGATCATTCATTCTAGAAGACAGGTCTAGAGGGTGATGTACCTTGGTTCCAGCTTCTACTCTTGTTCGGTGCCTCGGATCAAGCAAAGGGACTCCTTATTTCCCTTTGAATTTATTTTTTCTCAGCTCCAGCTCCTTATAGCATGATCGAGATCCGTAAGCTTGATGGTTCAGTGATGCAGCAAATGATACCGGTGATTCTCGAGTGTGTGTGAGATGTTTTCAGACCTCATGAGGGGTTGGCTCTTCAGGTAGTCCCCCACATGCCTGGATTAGCTCTTCAGTACAACCTTCGATGCAACTCCATAGATTTTATGATGTCAGCCTTAGCCGCTTGCAACGCCTTTTAGTTTGCATGTATCAGTCATATTTTCAAAGCCTTTTCCTATTTACAGGGGCAATTTGTTTGTTCTTATATCTCATGTACTCAGATATTATTATATAAGTCCTGGTTGTTATCCCAGGCACAGTATGTATGTGGGATTCATTATCATGTTTTTACCTGGCTCATGTTTATGCCAGCATGTACTATATTGTTCAGTCCCTTGTTTACTGGATGCATTATTCTTTGTACTTTGTCTTAGCGAGCATAGGTATACCTCCCTCGCTGCCTATAGCATAGGTACTCACTCATAAAAGAGACTTGTCGCACCTGTAAGTCTCACCTCCTCAAGGTCTAGTCCTCTAGTGCTTTGGTCTACCTTATATTTCTCTCTCTCTGACTTCCCCTTCGGTGTCTACTGATTGAGTTCTTACAAAGTACTTCGGTCATACGATTAGCTCCTAACACTCGCACGTTGGGGGGCAATCTGTTACACCATTTTTTGGTCATCTAACCTGTTACTATTAGATGGACCTAAGTACACCATGTAAGACCAATTATACCCTAATTAAAATTTCTTTCACTATGAAAAATAACTTAGTAAACTACCTTTATTAAGTTGTTTATGGTCTAAACAGGAAACCCCATGAGGAAATATTAAATAAATCCACATTTGTTTGATTTTCCTTAAGGAATAATTAGTTAAACAATAGTTTAATTAATATTCCTGGTCATATTTAACTTAAAACAGGAAAATTAATTAGATAAATTATTATTTATCTTATTATTTTCTAGGAATAATTATTTAAACCTTATTTAAATAATATTCCTTCTTAAATTTGACTAAATCATTCATAAATAGTTAAATAAATCATTATTTAATTAATTATTACTCAACCACATCCTTAAAATAATAAATACATCATTTATTTTATTTATTATTTACAAATAAAGGTATTTGACCCAAGTCAAATTATTTTTCCCTCCAACAAATATAATAAAATATTCCATACAAGTTGAATCTTGATTTGGTTAATAATATTTTAATTATGCACCAATATCTAGACTAACTCAATATTTTGTTATAAATAGAAGGGTTTTTCCATTCACTCACTACCTTTTGTTGCCTAAAGATCACTTTGGATCTACACTTTTGGTCTGACTTTGATCCACCATCATTATCATATTTTGCTACCATTTTTCTTGTGAACTCCCTTTGAGTTCCATTTTTTGTCTGGGTTTTCTACACCATCAAGAGAGAGGGATTTTAGATCTGAAGTGCCGAGGACTTTCAAGAACCCATCCCATTGAGGAGGGATGGTAACATCCTTCTATGTTCTCCTGCCAGGTGCCATAAATACAAAATTATTTAAACACATTTTTGTCTTGTCTATTGGATGTATGGAACAACTCTTATTTTTATTTACTGCTTAATGTATTTTTATGCATAGATCTATATTTTTGCAGCATTTATCTTGGTCACCTAATTGCAGATCTAAAGATATTGGCAGCCATATTTGTTGTTAGGGTTGTTTGTTATGCACGGATAAAGTGACTCTTTTTCGTACGCTTGCGATTAAGATTCATACTAACACAAAGTACGAAACTGCATGGGAGAGATACCAGTTGTGAGGAAGATTGACCTGAGACATAAGGAAAGTTCTCCAGAGGGAGCTGATGATCTCTTGTAGAAACATAAAGCTCTTCACTACTAACGGGACTCGTAGAATCCATGTCAGATGAAGCCAGTTGATAGTCGAAAAGGTGACGAGTAGTGTCGAGTAAATCAGTAGCTAGTAAATATGGTTCCAAAGTAAGAGGAGGGAAGTCTTGAGCATTCCCAAAATAAGACCAAGCATCCTGAGGTTTCCAATTGATATCAAATGGCCCTTCAAGAGGAAATCAGGTAGCGAGAGGTGAGATACTCGGAAGAATAGACTGCCAAAAATCGGCATACCTAGTGGGCTGAGATGCTTCCGGAGAAACTTCAGGAGAAGGATTTCCACTAGGAGGCAATGAAGAGGACGAAGAAACTGGTGGTTCCTCCACTGTGACAGTGTTTCTAAACAAAAGAGAACTGAGATAACCAACTCAAGTCTTCAAGATCAGACACTAAGGAATCACTTTAAGAACAAGCCAAGAAAATATATTTAACGGGCATGTGATCATGGGAAATTGATTTTATGACATTGAAACAAAATTATGTCATTTCACATTTTAAGAGTCAAGAAATAGGAAAAAGATGAATCTTTTCACTTTCAGGTTGAAACGAGCGTGAAAGGACAAGAGCTCGAAGATATTTTCAATTTTAGGGATTCACGAAAAGACCAAAATGACTACCCAAGAAATATAAGCAAGAGGGTGTACCAAGTTTCCATGAATTGCACTATACACCTTGGTGATTAAATGAAAGAGAAATGACCAAGGACTTAACGTATGTGTAGGAAGTCTCCCCGAATGTTGTGTTCGGTGTATCACAGTTACAGGGTGGAAAACTCGGCTTCCTATGGATAAAGGATGTCAACCTATGAGGGTCTCCCTGTATATACTCGACGGTACGGGGAGCACAAGTCCGTACTAGTGCTATCTAAAGAAAAATGGCGAACGACAACTACTAGCTTTAATGATGTCAGAACACATCAGTAGCCTAGACCGCTAAAATATGTGTGTTAGGTTTCATTGCTTCCTTAGGTTGATTGAATTCATTTTAAATTTGATCTTGAATTAATGTTGCAATTTCAAGGCCTTACCGAATGTGATCTTGAATTCTTAATGCACAACTACATGCAAAAGAAAAACATTCCAATTCAATGAATGCTAGCTAAGAGAGGGATAGTAATTCATAACAAAGCAGCAATCAATCGAATACAAGATAATTTTCCCTAATGCATCTAAGACAACCAAAGAAGAAAACGAAAAGCTCTTTCCTTGTTCACTAAATGCTACTAATGCAAAAGAACATTTTCCATTTTCAAATTAAGAGAAAGAATGCAAATTTTGTCTTTTTAGATAAATGAAAAGAAAAATGCACTATTACACTAAAAAGAAAAAATGACACTAGCTTTGAGAAATTCGAATGAAAATATATAAAACAAAGAGATCAATCTAACACGAATTAAACACACTCAAAACAGAGATGCACTCTTTCAAGAAAAAGGGCTTTTGAACTGGTTCAGCGAGAAATGTAATCTATGCTCACGGGGATGAATGGAGAGCTAAACGAAAACCAAGGCGATCATTCAAAAAACCAAAGGTATGTAGAACCGAGAGAAAAGCCAAAACAATCAGTTAACAAACTGAAATGACACAGAACAAACTGACTCGAACTCAACTCAGAAGGCTCAGTGAGGAGAGAACCGAACGAGCAGCACAAGGCACCTAGAAACCCTAGGGTGACAAACTCCACTGATAAGATGATGGAAAAACAGCTGAGAAGGACAATACAAGAGAGCCAAAACAATCTCAATGGACCAATTGAAAGATAAAAATCCAATCCAGAGGCAAGAAATACTGACAAAACTCAGGAAAAAGGCTTAAAATTTAATCCTACAGGATTCAACGTGTTTGTTTAGCTGTAATCCATGCTAACCAGGGGTTGATGCACCTATGAAAAAAGCAACAAGTGCCAATCGGCATGACTGTTCAAGGAAAAGTAGCGTTAAGCTAGAAAAATATGGGAAAAAATAAAAACCACTGAGCAGTGGTCAGACTTGACACTCTGGTACTGAATAGGATGGCTAAAAATAGTCAGACATGCAAGGCAAAGAAGAAAAACAATGAAATGACCAAAGTCAACTCGACAAGCAAAACACTAGACGAACAACAAGGCACGACAAACACACTGATCCCCAGCGGAGTTGCCAACTTTTTGTGAAGGTAAATCCCCTTTGCGAAGAGAGGCGATCCCTTTAGCCCTGGGTGGGTCTAGCAGCAAGGGAACATGCTAATCCTTCAAATTCCTAGTTTATGAATGAAACTGAGTTAGGATATATGACCTACCTTTGTTCCAATGCAGTTGTCGTAGTTGTGGAAGCAGTCTCTGAATCTTCGTCTTGACACGTCGCGGTCCTTCAACGGTAATACTTAGGTGCCTGCACAAGGATCAAAGAATGATGACAACATACGAAAACAAACTTGCATTCATAACTATTTAATTGGTCATGGAGAATTAAACGCATTGCACAAGATTAAACATATCAAACGAAAAACGGGAACCAAAACATCAGTCATGTATTAATAAGTAGAGAGAAGAAGTTTACAACCAAAAGAGCCTTGACGTTGCATCCTCCTTCGACGGGTCTGGTCAAACGCGTCTCAAGAATTTGTTGGGGAATTGGACTAGAATCTCTCTCGACAATGGATTCCTCTTTGCTCTATCTCACACCAGCTATAGTAAGGACTGTTCAGCTAGCTGAAACTATGTGAGAGAGATGTATTTTATAGGAGAGGAGGAGGTGGTTTGGGATCCCTCATAAGGTGGAAGGGAGACATTATCCTTTGGGAAGTTTCTCAAATGTAGGAAACAAGAAGCCAAAGGAAGGTCTTCAACGTTATTCAGGCGAACAAACCATGATGAATCCGTTCACGAAGTGGTTGGGCATGGAAACTTCATTTCTATTTTAAAAAAATTTCCAAAAATAGCTCGGCATAGGCAGTCCACTTAGACATAGCGCCAATGGGTGCGAGGCCCAATGCTAATTTATCTATGGGCGCGAGGCCATAATTGCCTACCAGCGCTGACCCAAAATCATGTTTTTTTTAGAGTCTTCTCCAGGAATAGTCAACAGAGAAAATGTTCTTCACAGGCTAAGGGATGCTATGACACTTTTTGCAAGGTATGAAAATACACAGAAGTCACTGAAATGGTCCTCCAATATTCAGGATGGGGATTTTAGGGATGGTGACAAAATGTTGTGTAACACGAGGTTGTTGAGATTTATAGCTTGGGAGGTACTCTAGACCCTAGTTTATAGGGTTTTGGATGAATTGGCACTCAAAAGTGACTTGTGGGCTAATAACCCAAGTGGATGGATGTGGTACCACGAGTTATTTCAATGATTGACACATGGAGGTGTTAGAGGAGTTTGAGAGGAACTAGAGGCAATGAAAATCATTGAAATATGAGTTGTCTATGATGAAATTTTCATTTTTCTATATGGTTGTTGGGTTTGCACATGATTTTTTCAAGTCATCTTGTGTAATTTTATGATTTTCAAGCCCACAACAATATATAAGATGAATCCCTTGAGAAGTCTATAAATTAGAGTGAGGAGAATCCTCATTCTCACCAACCCACGTTTAATTCATCGTAAGTGGAGAGTATCTATAGTCATATCCTAAAGGAGTCTTGTCAAGCGTAGGAGGATGTTTTGGGTTTGTTTTTTCTCTATTCCAAATTTCTGCTCCTAATCCTGATATCTATTTTTGGAAAGAGCTTCTATAGTAGCAATATAGACATGTCTAAATACACTCTATGGTCCTTTTTGTTGCAATCGTAGTAAAGAAAACTCAACACAAATATTCTTGCCACTACTAGTAGGTGCTACAACTAAAACATTATCATTTGAGCTATAAATAACTACAAATACCTGAGTTTAAATAGGATTGAAGTGTCTAAACCATTGATATAATGCTTTGTATGAAGGATTTCTTAATACAGACACAAGAAGTGGATGTAAATCCAGAAACTCAGTTGGATGTTGGTATTTTTTTGGAAAAATAAGATGTCTAAATGAAATTGGAAGTATTGTTTGTGACCCCAACCACTTATCAAATACAACATGAATAAAGTATTGTGGAGGAAGAGGTTCATGTTGTTTAAGAATGTAACTAGTGTTAGTCTTCATAATTGTATTTGTGAAAATAAAGAAAAAGAATTTTTTATTGTAAAATAAATTTGACTTATTAACGCATGGGTTTCATGCTTGGGTAATTGATCAACAGGTCAAAGCCTCCATTATAGGCTTCTAGGGTTATATATTGAGTCATTATCATTATTATTATATGATAGACCCTTCTTGGGATATTTTTATCAAGAAAGAAAATTATTTTTTCCTCCTCCACCAAGTCAACTTCCTAATCCTTCAATTTAGCCTCAAAAAATTTAAAAAGTTAGCCTCAAACAACTTGACAATTTAGCCTTATGTTGAAGATTCAAACCACTATAAATACACAAGTGAATTCAGCCTATTGAAGGGTAACAAGACATTTGATCTATAGTGCATAACCAAGAATTAAAATAGAAGAAAATCCTATCATATGCCTAGAAGAGAAGCAAGCCAAGCGAAGGACTGAAGCTAATGATCCTCTATCAAAGGGTGCAAATTTTTTTGGAGTATTGTAGGGTCAAAAAATATAGGAGACCATAAATTGAAGGAAATATGAAGAAATAAATTGAAACTCTAATCTTGATGCTTATCAGTTTGACTTAGTTATGGAATTTTGACTTGGTGGAGTAAAGGAGGTCACTTATTTTTGTCTAGGGTCCTCGTTGTCTCAAATTGATTTGCGTCTATTAGTGGAAGATTTTTTTTGGGTTTTCACCTTGTTAGGGGGTTTTCCCTAGCTAAGTGCCTACATCTTGTGTCCTCTTTTATTTTTTATCTTCATTGATTGGCATTAGTCTTGATGATAACAACAAGATAACTTAAGAGGAAGAAATAATAATTAAATATCACAAATATATGGAATGTATAGTAAAATAACATGAAATACAAGTAGCCAAAATGGTTTGATTACTCCCTCTAGAAAAAATATTAAAATTTTAGGAAAATGATGAAAATGATCTCCCAGAATTCAAGGGAATTATGTAGTCCTACAAAGCTTGCATCAATTAGGGATTCAATCAAAGAATAAAAGGCCCAACTCTTCCTACTTTAGGAGACCAAATTGGAGGACTATGCTATGAATTTATACATAAATACAATAACATTTGGCATCAAGTTCTATGGGTTTATCTATGGGAATTTATACCCTTTGGAATTATTCTCTTCTAAATTTAAATCAAGTTAGGTGTTTCCATCATTGGTTAGTGACAAGTCTCTCTCATCTCTCATTTAACATTTTTGAAATGTAGTTAATATTTATGTGCCTCTAATTTATCATGAGAAAGTAGAATGTTGGAAATTTGTAATGGAGTTCAGGGATTAAGATTTTGGTTCAAATTACATTGTAGCAAGAGACTTTAACACCATGCTTCATCACTATGAGAAAAGTGGGGGGAGGTGAGGGGGGATTTTTTGGGATCCAATCATATAGAGAATGGAGAACCCCATTTCATTGCTTGATTTAGTGAATATCTTGGTCGAAAAAGGGAAACTTACATGGACCAATAGATGTATCAGTCCTAGACACATTAATCTAGATCAGTTATTGGTAAATAGTTCCTTCGCAGAAAGTAACATCTCTTTGTCTTCTCAAATTATATCTTATGTTGGATTAGATCACTAAAACGTCACTTTTTCTATGATTAAACAAGATGATTATGGTCCTCTTATTATTTTTTTCATTTCAATAATTTTTGTCTCTATGACCCCTCCTTCTTCACATTGTTTCTTGATTTAGGAGAAAGTGGGTGATTGGTTCATTGGTGCACATATAGGAACAAAATATTAAAAATATGAAGCTCACTATAAAGGTTGGGATGAGGGATTTATATCAATTAGTGAGTAAAGAGATCAACTACCTCAAATATAAACAATGGGGAACTCAAAGGCTCATGGAGTAGGAATAAGTCACTCCTTTGATGATTGAAGAAAAAGAAACATTATAGTGCTACAAATCTACAATGAGGGAAGGAGAATAAAAATGGAGGTAAAAGAACAAGAGCTTGTGACTCTAATTAAGGGATATAAACACTAATTTTTTTCACAAACAAGCTAAAGTACAACACTAGTGTAACAATGTCAAGGAAATCACCATCAATATAGGAGAGACACCAAGTTGAAGTGAAAAAATAAAAGAAGTAGACTATAACCCCTATGCCACCCTATAAATTTAAACTAGGAGCCAAGATAGATTGAGTACAAATATTATGCAAGAAAATAATCCATGTATTATAAGAAAAAAATGCAATGCTTGTCTAATGTAGGTTATATTATAAGAGGAAATATTCGACTCAATCAATCATTTTGAACTTGATAAGGTATCAAGTATAGATGTATTCAACATTCATTTTTTAAAGTATTTTTGGAATATTATTAAGTTTGAATTGGTGCGGATGGTGTGAATTCTTCAATATGTTCATCATTCCTTGCACCTGAGAGGAGGGACAAATTAATATTTCTTAAGTATAGACCCAAAAGAGGTAATTCCATCATCCTTTGTACATTCAAGATGATATCATAGTGCAATGTGTCTTACAATATTATGTATAAAATCATTGCTAATATATAAAAAGTAGACTCCCTAAGATTATCTTAGAAAACCAAGGTTTTTTTGTGAGGAAGAGATAAATTGTGGAAAATATCATCCTTATATATGAAGTTAACCCCTTTAGTAGGAATAATGAGGAAAATCAGATGATCCTTAAGTTGGATATGGAAAATGTCTTTAATTGTGTCAAGCATAGCTTCATGTTTGGATTGCTTTAGAAATTTGGGTTTAATCTAGGATTCATTGCTTGGATCTCCACATGTATCAACAATTTTTTGGTTTCCCCTTTATGAAATGGGTTATATATGCATTTTTGTGTTAGGACTAGGTCGGTCCTTATCAACTTTCATGTATATCATCATGGTAGAATACCTTAGCTAGAAATTGAATAAAAATTATTTTGGTAGCTTATTTCACGTAGGTAGTGATTGGTGGAATCAAGTCATTCATAGGAGGAATATAGGAGTGTGACATAATTTCCTTGATCAGGTCATAGAAGTTAGAAAAGGTTCACAAGTCTAGAGTATTATCAATGTTGTTTTCCCTCCTTAATCTTAACTAACTTTGTTTCCAAGAAATATTGAACATCAACATTTGGCATGATAGTATCATGGGGATGCCTCCTTTATCTCAACATTAAAAACTTGTTACCCTTAAAAAATTGTGGAACAACATGGGTCATCATATATTTTATTTCTCTTTAGAGATATAAAGAGGAAATATTGGGATTTCAAATTCTCTCATCTGATCTATTTGTTTCAAGTGGATTTGAGCCATATTTTAAGAAAATAAAATTCATTTTATTCTTGCTTTTCATTAGGTTTTGCATGCGGGAGTTGAGGGCATAGAAACCCCTCCTCTCACTAATTAGAAGAGGATTTCAACCAATAATTTTGGTATAAATTAATTTTGAAAATTTATCCTGGATTGTGTGATGGTTTCTAGAGCTCAATTTGTGATTAATCTAACTCTTTTTGTATTAATACAACAAGATTGATTTTGGGATGCTGCAAGCCCTTTGGGGTTCTAATTTTGTTTGTTTATTTTTCAAGGGCTAACTCCTAATTTTTTCAGTGATCACCTTATGAAGATCATCACCTTGGGTAAAAATTTGAAGAGTTTAACTTGCATGAGCACTTGAAGGACCAAAAAAATTGTCATGAATTTATATGGGCCCAACAATTATTTAAATTCCTCAGTCGTTATGCTATATGTGGAAGGAAGATAGAGAATATTTTAAGTGAATTATATACTTTCAGTAAATTTCATTTTTTATCACCCTATTGATATCTTAATGAAGTGAAATAAGTTGATTTTTAGAAGCACCCAAATAATAACTAAAATTCAAATTAAAAAAATGGAAGAAAATTACTTAAACTTACCATTTTGGTTTTGTTAATCACTCCTTCACAGTGCAAGTGGTGTCAGATTATCCTTCGATGTATTTACAATTGGGGTTGTGTATCCTCCTACAAAAGATAGTAGCAAAACCGAATATAATGAAAAACCTCAAATTAAACTCCAAGCTTGATGAAAAATGTTATCCCAAATTAGATTACCTTAATGGGGCTTGAAATAATATCCAAGCTAGATGAAAATTGCAGTGATGACCTGTAGTAGGGCGATGAAAATAAATTTTTTATTTTTACATCCCAATTCGAGCTTGAAAACCCTCAAAATTTAATGATTCATTTTCAAAATTTCCAAGCAGGGAAAGATTTTCGCACCAGCAAATAAGGAAGACCTCTCTAGACTTACAGCCAAGAGAAGCAAGCCCAAACAAGTATGCATCCTCCTCAAGAATTCAGATCTAATTTTTTTCTAAAAAACCCAGTGAATCCTCTCCAAATCATACTTGAGATGAGGCAGGAATCAAAAAATGAGTGGGAAGCTAAACAACACGGGAGAGTTTTTCAGGAGGAGTGATGAGTGGAGGAAGCATCCAATGCTCACTAAAAACATATGTAACATGACTTTAGGGCTTTTTTTTTCAGAGGAAAAAAATGGCATTATTGTATTAGATAAAAGTAATTGCATAGGTCAATTCACAAGTCATTTCTCTTTGCATAGACATTTGATACAAAAACTCTAGGTGGGAGGACCATCCTCTAATTCAGATAAGAATTCTACTCTAAGAAAACTCTCTATTATAAGTAAGTGTAACAACAATTATAGAACTTCCATTCCACTCTAGTGATTAATAAGAAGTATAAAAAACACCATAATACCATTGACCATGGTCCAATTAGAAAAGCATAAAAACCTGGAGCATTTGTCATGTTTTTCCTCGCTTATTCTAGTTGATAATCATTAGACACACATCACACATGACCGCTCCACCAGGTATACAACCCAAGGCAAAATCGACATACTTGAAATGAAAAAATTTAGAAACTACCCTGTTAAATTTTATCCTCCCTACAAAAAGAAAAACATGAAAAAAGCAGAATGATGTGCCTCGAAAATATTTTCCATCATCAAATACATCACATATTCTCATGACCAAGCCATTGGGGATCCAACTAGAGGAATAAAAAACAACACACATATCAAAGAACAAGGCAGACCCCTTATATATCAATGTGTTCTTAGAATCTATCTCGTTGCCTTTGACGTCTATCTATTCATTGATGGAATGTACAACATATTTTCCCAGAAACCCTCCAAGGCTTTTCACTAATCTGACTAATCTAGTGTGGTGTAGGAGCTAGGGTTCGAGAGCCAGAGGCATGACATAGGAGCTAGAGTTCGAGAGCTAGAGGCGTGATGTAGGAGCTAGGGTTTGAGAGTTGGAGGCATTGTGTATAAGGAGGGAATGAATGGTTTTCAATAATTTTTTTTTTGTTTTTTGTTTTTTTTTTATATAAATTATTATAATTATTAAAATTTAACATTAATTTTAACAATAATAATTAAATTTTAATAATAATTTAAAATTTAATAATAGTAATCAAAATTTAATAATAATAATTAAAGTTTAATAATGATTAAAATAATAATAATTTATATTTATATTTATTTATTGTTAATTTTTATATTTAATTTAGCTAAGACGTAGTGTAATGAAGGGACAAACTTGCCTAGAAAGTTTGGTTTTGTTGTCACGATGAGACTACTAACTAATGAGACTACTAAAATCATCAAACAAGTAATAATAGCAGAAATGTCAAAGCTCAAAACTTTATAGTCTACCAAAAACACTACAGAGAGTGACTATAGAAATTAGAATCACTACTGAATGAAGCTTCAAGCACTTGATTATGACATTTCCCTTTGGTTGAATTTGAATGTCATAGATACACTCTACTATCTACGATGTATATGAAATAATTATATGCAAAATCCATTGTAATTCATAGAGATTACAATTACTCAATAATAATATTCATTAAATGGAAACAACATGATATGACCAACAAGTAAAGTAAGACAAAAAATGAAAGAGAGATCATGGTGCCTCCATAAATGTTTTAAATTGGACTTGAGAACAAGCTACAATTCATAACTGAGAGCACTATGAATAATAATAATAAAAACATACCAAGTACTGAACATGGTGTCTCCAAGTAGGAGGATTGACATGAAGAACAACCAAAGAAGAGATGTTGCCTCCACAAGAAATGAGAATATGAGAAATAAAATGGGTAATTGAATGAGAAATTGATGTTTAAATGGAGATTGATCGTATGTCAGTCTGGAAAAATCCATTACATAGATTGGTACCCATCATGGCACTAGCCATCACAAAGTTACGATAGGGAGACCTGAGCAATAACGTTATGACAATGGCGACATTACAATGGACCAGTGCATTAGATTTATGTTAATGGTAGTGTTAGCATTATGAAAGTGGCATGTTACATATCTTGCATTACGTAATTCAGAGTAGCTACAAGTTTTATCCCTTGCAAGTTCATAGAATTCCAAAGTTCTGTATCTAGTGTCTATTGTGCATGAATGTCAGGTCTGAGATAGAGTGATTTTAGAGACTAGACCTTTTACATTCTAGAGAAGCTACAATTCCATACCTCTTACATGTGAAATTCATTATAGTGTCAGACCTATGAGCAGTTAGAATATTTCAAGCAAAGGATGCTAAAGGATGTCAAAGGAATAGAGTTAGAGGATACCAAACCAACGATAATTTCACAATAATGAACTTTTGTTATTATTTTCTATGGAAAAACATATGCAATATTGGAGAAGAAAAACATGTTTGCATGAGATCAAGATCGGAAATTTTCAATCATAGTCTACTCAGATCAGAAATGAAATTGAACTAGTGAGACATAGACATGTCATTGATCATATTAGATGGCTTGATGACTACAACATAAACACAAGAGATATGTCATCTTCAAATTCAGTAAGGAGATCAATACAACTTATAATCAATACAAACCTGGAGAGTTTGAATCATCGCGAGGTTGAGAATACTAGGAGAAATATACTCAAATTCAAAGGTCTTGAAAAACATTTCAAAGATTTGAAAATCATAAGGTTTTGTGCAATTCTGTGAAGGTTATCAAGTTACTAGTTAAACTCATCTTTTTTTTTACTAGAGGTAGTCCTAATAGGAAACAATCAAACTACTTTTAAGAAGGACCAAGACCGAAATGTATAGAGGCATTGTAGGTTGATGTGGAAGGTCTGATCCAAAGCTTAGTCACCCTAAAGGACCAAAATTATATTAAAAAAAATTGAGATTTATACAAGTCTTTCCAAATAGAAACCTCTCACTCCATCGAGTTGTGACACTTTGAAGGAAGATAAATTTCACATCCTTTTGGAACTATTGAAATCCATAAAGGAAAAAACTTGCAATAGAACGCTAAAAATATATCAAGGGACTAGACCTACTGTTAAAGGTAGCAAAAGGAGAAATTATATGTAAGTGTTGAGCAACTACATAACTCTAACCTAAACTTTAGAAGAGGATCAGTCTATCACCTTGAGTAGAGATTCTTGATTTAGCACCTTGGAAGTTTCTATTACAGGAAGTATTATAGGAAGTATCAAGCTTGTGAAAGAAGATATCATCATCATCATAAGGGAACTAACAATCCACTGTAAGGCATGTTTGAAAGGCATATTATGGATATATTGAAGGGACAAGTGCATAGATATAGTTCTATGTGCTAATTAGAAGAAGACGCCTAGGAGAGAATCTAGTCCGACTTGAATAAAGACCTTAGAGGTTTGTTCTATAATGATATATTAACCCCAAGCTAGCAGGCCTGGCTTGAGGAGCCTTGCTACTAGGTATTCTGATTGGACTTGAGGAGACCGATAGAGCTTGTAGGTCATAGCTCAGAGCTTTACCTTAGAGCTTTTCCTATCAAACCAGGACTGTCATCGGATGAAGACTGACTAGCCTCATGACTTGCCATACGAGAAGGAAGGAAAATTAGTTCCAATACATTTCTTTCTATATATATATATATATATATATATATATAATTAACTATGATGTGGTAAACCATTTCACCCCTTGCTATTCATTATCAATTGCTTGATGGTATGAAAGGTGGTATTACTTCTTGTTGGATCGGATGAGACAGGGGGTGAGGTATGAACCCACTAGCTAGTGAAAATTGGAAGCCCTAACCAGAGGGAAGGATGCCGATATTAGCACTTGGTTTTAAAAAAATGAAAAAATAAGTATGCTTGCTATTGATTATTTGACTAACATTAAACCTTTAAACACAATGTTACCATGTGCAATCGAAAATTTCATTACATGTTTCATTTTAAAAGATGTGGCCATACTTTATGGTGCAAATGGTTTCAACATTACTGCCATAAATACATTAAACACTTAAAAAAACAATTACCATGTTCAATTGAAAATTTCATTATAGGTTTCATTTAAAAATATGTTTCTATACTTTATGGTGCAAATGGTTTTGAGCCTACCACCATATTTTTTCCCTGTGCACCTGTGGACTTAATGTTGCACCACCTTCTCACACCTGCTCGAATGCCCTCGTGATCACTTATCAAACACCCGCATGCCTACTTATAAAATGCCCTCAGGCCCACTTAACGAATTCCCTCAACCTTTCTCAAATTCCCTACTCTCGTTCCCACTTAATGAATTCCCTCAACCCTTCTCGAATTTCCTACCCTCATTCCCACTTAACGAATGCACTTGGCCCTCCTCAAAGTCCATGCTTGAATGCCCTGCTTTCTTTGTGTTAACCTAGTCTTTTTTATTCTTAATTTTATATTATTACTCCACCATTGCATTATATAACATAATCAAAGACCATGTAGCCATTGGGGCTTATATTTGAGCAATATTCATTTTCACATATTTCTTTCAATTTGAGAACATTTTTTGGATTCATTTTAACACATTTTTCAGGTAAATTGTATGCAGAGATGGTGATCTCATTGCTTCTACTAAAATTTTTCTTTTTGTGAACCTATTAACTTCTATTAACATGCTTATAAATTGGTCCACACTAGGCCATATATACTGAGTGTTGGGCATATAGAACCCACCTTACTTTAAGTGAATGTAACTTTGGTTAAACTAACATAGAAAGAGGGATTGTGATTGACTATGTCCAACAATTCCTCATCTAATGATCGAGGTTCATTTTATCAACCTATCCTCTTCATATAAGTAAGGATTATGCATTAGTGAAATACATTCATTTATTAATTCATCATCATTATCTATATATCATTTGTAAAGAAGGAACATGAATTTGTGATAAAATAATGGAACACCATGGATTGAAAAAGCTTTTGTGATTAATAAGATAAGTCTTATTGTGTTTCTATGGTGAGTTTTCCTACAAAATTCAATGTGTTCATTGTTTATGGCTATTTAATTGATTATTTGTACTTACATTTGTTCATGAATTATAAGGTTAGATTAATAATTTATGCTTGTGAATGGATATGAGTTGTTAAATCAGTTATATTAGGCTTGGAATAAATCGCGTCTACCTGATCATTGTGTCACTTGGTTCGCCTGTTTCCCAACTCACTCGGTACAAAGATGATGACGATTGTGATGATGATGACAAAGATGCCGATGAAGGGTAAGAATTTTTCTCAAATGGAAGGGTAATAAATTTTTTCAACCTCTCGACTATGAAGTACATTATAAGCCCGCAACTGGTAAATGATAATAAATAATTTCATCTCCTTGACATTTATATATGCTATAATTTTTTCATTTTATTTTCAAATTGTATTTCAGTCTCAAAACCCTTCCTTATCGTCAATGCATGCATCCACCATAAACTTGTCAAATTTCAATGCATACGAGCACAAACTGAAAAAAATTCAATGTTGCCCCCATTCTCAAGTCATGGACCAAGATTACTTATTTTCTGTGGGCACACCATGCCAATTCAGGCCAACCCACCAAATCATTGGATGGGTGCCCTGACATGCCTAGCACGCGATGCCCCCATGGGTGCCCGGGTGCCCTGCCTTCGTGCGGTCGCACCCAAGGCGTGGGCGTTTGCCTTGTTGTGTAAATAAATGAACACAAATCATTATATCGTCAATGAAAACAAAATATTATCATTTTTTATTTCCATGCTGCATGATCAATATTCAATTATAAACTGGTTTTTAACACCTAAATATTAATTTATTTAATTTTCTAAAAATCATTATGAGACCCCCTTGTGGGAACTCTTTTCATGGGAAGTCATGGGTTGAAATTACTTCTTTTGTGCGGGCTCCCCTTTCTGAGTTAGTTTGACCCACCAACTCATCTCATAGGCGCCTTGGCATGTCGGCCAGCAGGCGATGCCCCCATGGGCGCCTGGGCACCACACCTTCGTGCGAGCACGCCCAAGGCACAGGCGTTCACCCTGCTGTGAAAATTAGTGAAAAAAAATCATTAGCTCATCAATGGAAATATAATATTATCATTTTTTGGTACCATGATGCATGATCAATAAATTATAAACGAACTTTTAATACCTGAACAATTATTTAGTTAATTTTCTAAAAATCATTATGAGACCTCCTTGTGGGAAATATATTCATGGGAAGTCATGGGTGAACCTTAAATATTTTCTGTGGGCGCACCTTTCCAAGTTGTACTGACCCAAAAAATTATCACACTGGTGCCCCTACCATGTGGGAGTCTTGGCGTGCCCAACACGCGACACCCCCATGGGCGCTCGAGTGCCCTGCCTTCGTGCGGGCGCACTTAGGGCGTGGTCATTCACCCTGCTATGAAAATAATTGAACACAAATAATTAGCTCATTAATGAAAAAAAATATTATCATTGTTATTTCCATGTTGCATGATTAATATTCAATTCTAAATTGACTTTTAACACCTAAAACTTAATTTAGTTAATTTTCAAAAATAATTATGCAACCCCCTTATTGGAACTTTGTTCACGGGAACTCATGGGACGACATTACTTCTTTTGTGTGAGCACTCCTTTCCAAGTAGGTCTAACCCACCAACTCGTCGCATAGGTGCCTTGGTGTTCCCAACACATGACACCCCCATAGGCGTTGGGTGCCCTGGCGTTCCCAGCACGTGATTGCCCCATGGGAACCCAGGTGCCCTACCTTAGTTCATTCAACAATGACAACATAATATTATAATTTTTTAGTACCATGTTGCATATTCAATCAATTATAAACTGGCTTTTAACATCCAAACATTACTTTAGTCAATTTTCTAAAAACAATTATGAGTCCCCTTGGTGGGAATTCTATTCATTTGTAGTTATGGGTCGACCTTACTTCTTTTATGTGGGCACCCATTTCCAAGTCGGATCAACCCACCAAATCATTACACAGGCGCCCCTGTTAGGCAGATTCCCTGGCATGCCTAGCACACGACGCTCACATGGGCATCAGGCACCCTTGCTAGGTAGACGCTCTGGCGTGCCTAGCACACAACGCCCTCATGGGCATCAATGCCCCTACCAAGCGGACGCCCTAGCATGCCTAGCACACAATGCCTCCATGGGAATAAGGTGCCCTGACATGCCCAACACGCGACACCCCCATGGGCATCAGGCGCCTTGGCATTCCCAACACGTGACACCCCATGGGCATCACGTGCCCTGCCTTCGTGCAGGCATTTGCCCAGGGAGTGGGCTTTCGCCCTAATGTGAAAATTAGTGAAAAAAATTCATTAGCTCATTAATGACAACAAGACATTATCATTTTTTATTTCCATGTTTCATGATCAATAAATTATAAACCGACTTTTGACATTGAAACAGTAATTTACTTAATTTTATAAAAATCATTATGTGACCCCCTTGTGGTAAATTTGTTCATGGGAAAACATGGACGGAAATTACTTCTTTTTTTTGGGCTCCCCTTTCCAAGTCTATCTGACCCACCAAATCGTCACATGGGTGCCCCTGGCATGCCCAGCACGCGATGCCCCCACGGGTGCCTGGGTGCCCCACCTTCATTTTCTCATCAATGAAAAAACAATATTATAATTTGTTAATACCATGTTGCATAATTAATCAATTATAAACCAAATTTTAATACCCAAACATTAATTTATTCAATTTTCTAAAAATCATTATGGGACCCCTTGGTGGGAACTCTATTCATGAGTAGTCTTGGGCTAGCCTTACTTATTTTATGTGGGCGCCCATTTCCAAGTAGGGTCGACCCACCAACTCATCACACGGGAACCTCTATGGGGCGGACGTCTTGGAATGCCCATCTCGCAACGCCCCTAGGGGTGCTTGGGCGCTCCAACTTTGCGTGAGTGTGTCTCGAGCATGGGAATTCTCCCTACTGTGCAAATCAGTCAACACAAATAATCAGATCATCAATGAAAATAAAATATTATCATTTATAATTATGTCGATGTTGCATAATCAATCAATTATAAACTGGATTTTAACACCTAAACATTAATTTTGTAAATTTTCTAAAAATCATTATGAGACACCCTAGTGGGAACTCATTTCATGGGAAGTCATGGGTCGACCTTACTTTGCATGTCTGCCTGACCATCATTTGACTTGGTTTAATTGTCGTTATTAGGGTCAAACTGTTAGGTCCCTATAAGACTAGTGTATTCCCCTTATTGTTATTATTAGTGCAACACCCTATTTTTATTATTGTTCCCATGTATCCCCCATGTTTTTATTGTTGTGCCCTTATATTATTATTGCTATGTAGGATCTGATTATATTGTGACCCGATAGACTCCTATATATACCAAGGAGGTCTTATAATTTGTATCATCCAATAATTTTTCATTTATGTAATGTAAAGGAGGTTTCCCCCTTGAAGAGGACAATTTTTAAGTCGTTGATCTATCTTTTCTTCTGCTCTTTGAGCTAAATGCATAACATTTGGTATCAAAGCTTTAGATTCTAGGGTTTCGCTTCTTCAACAAGGTCATCTTGGAAGTTTTGCTAAAAAAAAAATTCTACAAAGCTTCAGAAGTTGAAATTTCAACCACATGGAGCCAAAATATTTATGAATGTAGTGTATGAATTTCAGATCTTGGTTCGCTATATTTTTGGAGATTTTATCTGAGTAAGTTAGGGATTTTGCAGGCTCTAGAATTCCATCTCAAATAGGTGACCTAGGGAAAATCATCATAAATTTCTCTTCGAGCCTCACATTTGAATTTCATAAAAGGGGACTGAAATTGGATGGAATTTAGTATTTTGGGTATCATTTTTAGGGCAAAGGTTGAAACAGTGACATGTGGAACTCCATACAATTTTTATCTATTGAACCAATCTATAATCAGGTCATCATGGGAGATTGGTCATAAATATTTCTTGAAGAATAAAATCACAGTCTGAATTGTGGGGTTGGAAAGAAGACTCAGAGGGATACCCCAGGAAGGAACTTTAGACATTAGAGATTTGAAATTACATAGATACAACAATTTCAATATCGAGCTCCTAAAAGGAAAGAAAAATGTGTGTATTTTTAAAAAAAATTGCATAACTTGTGTTTGAAAAATTAGTTTGAAGTGTTTCAAAGTGCATAGTGAAGCATAGTTATCATTGTTTGATTCTGAAATTCCTCGAAAAAAAATTGGAAACACCTAGTAAGCAACCATAAACATCTACTATGGTGCATGAAGAAGAGGAATAAATATAACATGATATATCAAAATTACGTGACCAAGTGAAACAAATCTCTCTCTCGCAAAGAGTAACCAAAAGAGAAATGGAAGATAACATGGATTGTTTGAAGAATCGTTGAAAATAAGACATGGCAGGTTTGGAGGATGGATTAAAACCAAACATGGAAGGTTTGAAGGATGAATTAAAAATAGACATGGAAGGTTTGAAGGAAGTTTTGAAAAAGTTGCTACAAGAAATGCTTCCTAATGGCGGAAAGGTATTCCGTGAAACTCACGATGAGAACAAAGGGAATGTTAATCAATGTTTTAGATACTCCAATGTTGGGTTTTAGAACCACCACATTCCAAATATCTATATGAGGAATTTTGATCGAAAGGATCTTGTAACATGGATAATACAGATGGAGAAATATTTTGATCAGCGTGATGTGCAACACACACAAAAGGTACACATTGCAACTTTATATTTAGAACCCAATTACTTTTTATGGTATCGATTACTTTGTCATCATAAACCAGTTTTCACTTGGTCAATTTTTACGAAGGAAATTATATCGCATTATGAGGGTACAAAGAGAAACACCTTCTTCAGCCAATTGATAAATCTCAAACAAAAGGTTCAATGGTGGAGCACATTGAGGACTTCCAAAAATTGAATATCAGGGTAGCTGCTATTCCAAAAGAGCATAGGATTGATGTCTTCATAGGTACTTTGAATGATAACATCCAATATGAGGTTCTCCTTTGGGAACCTGATTCATTGGAGAAGGCATTCAAGGTGGCAAGAAAAGTTGAAATAAACATTATTTCAACAAGGAAGCCTACCACTCACAACTATAAATATGGAAGTGTTGTTTCTCCTAGCCTTCCAAAACCTACAAGGTTGACGCCAAAAAATTGGAGGAAAATAGAGAAAAAATACTATGTTATAGTTGTGATATAAAATACACTAAATGTCATAAGTGTGCTGAGAAGAAATTATTCTACATAGATTGTGAAGAGGAAGAATAAAAGGAACAAGAAACATCAAAAGAGGAGGATATACACTAGGAACCAACCCCTGAGAAAGAAGAAACCAATATGACCATATCTTGCAATGCATTGGAAATAATTACCACTCCTCAAACACAAAATATAGAAGGATATATAAATAAGAAAAAGGTAATAGTGTTGATTAATTCAGGTAGTACTCATAATTCTATTCATTGTAAGATATCCAAGGAATTGAATTGCTTCCTATATCCAACACCAGAGTGTGTTGGCCGGATAAATCATTCTTGCAGACAAGACTGATCTCCCTAGTGTCAGAAGACAATCTAGCAACAAACGAACAACTAAGTTTGTCTTTCTCTAGATATATTCGTTTTACAAATAAATGCTATGAAGGTGTCGATCCTACCTTAGATCCAAATGCTTATTTGCGGTCTTAGTGCTTCCATCGCAACAAGAGCTATTTTGTCGCAAGAAAGTATCATCTTTCGTCGATCTACAATCACAAACAAGAAAATATCAATAGCACCTATATAACAAATAATTATAAAACATATCCATCATAGTGATCAAGGAATCTATGAAATAAATGATCAAATGATAGCTTATTGAAATAAACAATCGAACGAAAATTTATTGAGAAAAATAGAACTTGATTGTATTAATCTTCCAGCTCTTGAGAAGAACCTTACAACCTTGGCCTGTGTTGAAAGGCCAGGGGTGAGAAACGGAGTCTCTCTACTTTGATAGAGTCTTACTCTTCCAGCAGGGTACAGAGAGGGTATGTGATCTTTCCCTCTCATGAAAAACTGGTAGAAGTCGTCTGCCAGCGTAACTAAATCCTTAAAAATCCTCACTTAACAATCTTAACTTAACTTCACTTAACTTCACTTAACTTCACTTAACCCCTTGAGGCTACTCAATGCCTCCTTTTATAGAGCAGATGAGGAGGTTAGGATTCCACCTTTAAAGGGATAGAACCCTCCTTCAAAGGGATAGACTCCTTACATCAAGGGATTAGTTCCTTAAGGTGTGCGATACATGCACCTTACCAAAGCGTACTCATCCCCAAAAAATCTCATCTAGAACCTTCTAGAATTGACCAAAATTCAACTTTTTCAGTTTGATTTCGCGCTTTTCTGATCTTATAGGGGTTCTGCACCTATAACACAGAGAAAGTGTGTTTTAGGTCCACAGGAGAGCTGAACATTAGGTGCGGGACCGTAGGAAAGATATAGAGAAAGTGCGATACCAAATTTTAGGGGATTTTTAGGAACTTTCTCTGATTTTCAAGGCTTGGAATGAGGAACAAACATGTTTAGACTTGCAGAGGGGGAAGTATGAGTAATAATGAGCTCATACAGTTAGCAGAAAGTCAAGGTGACAATTTTTAGTGTAACAGATTTCCCCCTAAAGTGCGAAGTCTGAAATACATGAAGATGAAGTCTGTCATATATGAAGAGTGAAGTACTTTATCATTTCAAGGATCATCCTGTGGACACCCCAGTCGGAACTTGTAAAAACATTCAAGGCAAAATATATATATGTAATCATATCATCGCTGAGGTAGGCATTCCCATACTCAGATCAAAACTAACTAAACTTGTTCTGATACAAAAATGATTTTAATATTACATCAATAGCGTAGACACAACATGGGCACAGCCATCTGTAATGAATATTCTACTGTATAATAATAAAACTCCTCGCAGCCTGGATGGTGGAAACTAGATCCAGGGTCTTGATTTCCGGTTCCCGAACTAGTACGATTCTATCCATGCGATTAAATGTGTCGAAGTCGAACATGGTAGAAACCACTTGATTACCAGTCAATGATATAAACTGTTAACAAGTGTGAGAGAAACCACCAGTAATGTCAATGTCTCTCAAAGTACTCAGTACAATCCATGAAATGTGAATGCATGAGCTGAAGTCGAACATGTCACGGAATCATTCGATTGAAGGTCAATGATGCAACCTGTTGTCGAAGGCGAGAAACCTGCCATTGAGGCATGCAGATTTCAAGGTACTGACGATTTATGGATCAACCTCCTAGATAATGAGCTGTCGTCGATAGAAAGTGATCCGTCATAGGCAAGCCCACAACACGAAATCATAGATCAAGTTTTGAAGAAATATATCAGCAAGGACTGACTCAGGGATGGTAAAAAATGGATGACTGATATTTTGCAAATGAATGGTTTATTTGAACTGTCCTCTTGAACACATAATGACACTGCAGATGGCTTGGTGACAATTGACCCAAAGCTAATACCCAGAAACTGGCTGAAGACTTTCAATATGGTTTGATTAACCGTTAGGTAAAGGATTTCCCAACCCAGGTGAATGAAAGTGTCGTGTTCAAGAGTGGTTAACGGTTTTTTGAATAATCAAAATGTAACAAACAGGTTCGTTTTTCTCTCTTTTCCCCCACCATTTCTGGCAAGTACCTCTTTATTTTTGACAAGCTTGAGGAGGATAACATTTTCTTGTTTATAAGCTCATCCTTCGGATGAGTCCAACTTAGTTTAAGACTCGAACCCTAAGAAGGAGTGGTTTGTTCCTGTTTAAAATTGAACAGGTCCTTTACTGTTAAATTTTAACGAGTCCAGTATAGGAGAAACTCGGTGTTTTTCAATTTTAGGGAGTCAAAAGAAAAACTTTAAGAAAACTCCGTGGGTGTGCTTTTTCGTAAATTTAGTCTCTCGAGCCCGAAAAAGGATAAAATAATGCGGGAGAGAACTTTATTGACCGTAATTAGTCAACGTATACTTTTTTCGTAAATAGTCCATTTCAGTCCGTAAAAGGGGTAAAATTATACTGAAGGGACGATCATTCATTTACTTTAACAAGTTTGAACAATCAAGTACTCGGCAATCTTTTCATGTTTAGAGAGTCTGAAAAGGGCTTAAAGGAGGACTCCAATGTTTCTCTTTTTCGTAATTTTCAAGAGTCCGAAAAAGTGATAAAATTATACTCAGTAGTTTCGCTTTTTCTGTAAATTTTAACGAGTTCGAAAAAGGGATAAAAATGTACTCATGGTTTTCACTTTTTCATAAGTTTTAACGAGTTCGAAAAAGGGATAAAAATGTACTCATGTGGCCGACTTTCAATTTAATTTACGAGCAGGAAAAGACGGAAAGAACTCGGCATTTTCATGTGTTTTACGAGAATGAAATATAGCAAAATAATCTCGGGATTTTCATGAGTTTAACGAGTCTTGAAAATAATAACCAAAATTGACTCAAGATAGGTTTCATTTTTACAAAATCTTGAAACAGAGAAAAACTATGCTTTAGAGTGGTTTCATTTTTTCACAAGCTTGAAACAGAGAGAAAAGCTGTGCTTGATGCCCCCTAAGCGTAAGCTAACAGAGCGCATGCCCCCAAACCTTGTTCATTCCTTCAAGTACCATGCTGGTATTCATGCATTTGGATGGAATGAAGGTTCATTTATGAGATCATATGAAAGACCCGACCTAAAACTGTAAGAAAATTATGCAATAACTAACCTAAATATATGACTTAACATTTATGAGATATAGTCAAAGACTCGACTCAATTAGGGGAGGATTTGTTTCATTTTTTAACGAGCTTGACACAGGAAAAGAACTATTCTCATGGCAACATGTTTCATTTTTTAACGAGGTTGACACAGTAAAAGGAACTTTCCTCTTCTACAATCTACCTATATAACCTACTGATTCATTTTTTAATGAGGTTGACACAGGAAAAGAACTATCCTCATACCTGATTCATTTTTTAACGAGGTTGACTCAGTAACAGGAACTATCCTCTAACCAACTGATTCATTTTTTAACGAGGTTGACACAGTAAAAGGAACTTTCCTCATACTTGATTCATTTTTTTGCGAGGTTGACTTAGTAACAGGAACCATCCTCAGAAACTACTTATTTCTAATCTATTAATCTACTCTCTACAATCTACCTACTGATTCATTTTTTAATGAGGTTGACACAGGAAAAGAACTATCCTCATACCTGATTCATTTTTTAACGAGGTTGACTCAGTAACAGGAACTATCCTCTGACTCACTGATTCATTTTTTAATGAGGTTGACACAGTACAAGGAACTTTCCTCACACCTGATTCATTTTTTAATGAGGTTGATTCAGTAACAGGAACTATCCTCAGACTAACTGATTCATTTTTTAACGAGGTTGACACAGGAAAAGAACCGTCCTCATACCCGATTCTATTTTAACGACCATGACTCGCACGGTGAACCATTGGGTGGAATTGAACTGGTCCATTTTTTAAAGAGGAATACACAGGAAAAGAACCATCCTCACACCAATTGATTCATTTTAAAGAGGTTGACAAGGTATAGAATCGTCTTCATACATGATTCATTTTTTAACGAGGCTGGCTCGCAATGTGAACCACTCTCGACTAACCGATTCATTTTTTAAAGAGGTTGACACAGGAAAAGAACTCGGCCCTCATACCTGATTCATTTTTTACGAGGTTGACTCAGTAACAGGAACCATCCTCAGAAACTACTTATTTCTAATCTATCAATCTACTCTCTACAATCTACCTACCGATTCATTTTTTAATGAGGTTGACACAGGAAAAGAACTGTCCTCATACCTGATTCATTTTTTAACGAGGTTGACTCAGTAACAGGAACTATCCTCGTACTCACTAATTCATTTTTTAATGAGGTTGACACAGTAAAAGGAACTTTCCTCGTAAGAATCTGTTTCATTTTTTAACGAGGTTGACACAGTAACAGGAACTTTCCTCTTGGAAGCTTGTTTCATTTTTTTTTAATGAGCTTGACACAAGAAAAGGAACTATGCTCTCGACTAACTGATTCATTTTTTAATGAGGTTGACTCAAGAGGAAGGTTGACTCAAGAATAAAATGAACTATCCTCATCGCCGACCGATTTCATTTTTGAATTCAGTGTTGACACAGTAAAAGGAACTATCCTCACCAGCCACTGATTCATTTTTTAACAAGGTTGACACAGTAAAATGAACTATCCTCACCGAAGACATTGTTTCATTTTTTAAGGAGCTTGACACAAGACAAGGAACTCTACTCCGACAACCTTGTTTCATTTTTTAAGGAGCTTGACACAAGACAAGGAACTCTGCTCCGACCAACTGATTCATTTTTTAATGAGGTTGACACAGTAAAAGAAACCATCCTCAGACTCACTGCTTCAACCAGTAGTCGCCAATTTGTTGGCCGGATAAATCGTTCTTGCGGACAAGACCGATCTCCCTAGTGTCAGAAGACAATCTAGCAACAAACGAACAACTAAGTTTGTCTTTCTCTAGATATATTCGTTTTACAAATAAATGCTATGAAGGTGTCTATCCTACCTTAGATCCAAATGCTTATTTGTGGTCGTAGTGCTTCCGTCGCATCAATAATCCTTCGTCGCAACAAGAGCTCTTTTGTCGCAAGAAAGTATCATCTTTCGTCGATCTGCAATCACAAACAAGAAAATATCAATAGCACCTGTATAACAAATAATTATAAAACATATCCATCATAGTGATCAAGGAATCTATGAAATAAAGGATCAAATGATAGCTTATTGAAATAAACAATCGAACGACAATTTATTGAGAAAAACAGAACTTGATTTTATTAATCTTAAAAATAACAGAAGAACCTTACAACCTTAGCCTTAATGTTCGAAGGGCCTTCCCGGGGTCCGAAGTAGGAGTCTCCTCTACTTTGATAAGTCTTGCACTCTTCCTTCAGGAGTACAAAGAGGTATGTGATCTTTCCTCTCAAAAGCTCAGCAGAAAGAAGTCTAAATCTTAACAGCACTTCAACTCAAAAATCTTAACCCAAAAATCCTCACTTAAAAATCTTAACTTAACTTCACTTAACTTCACTTAACCCCTTGAGGCTACTCAATGCCTCCTTTTATAGAGCAGATGAGGAGGTTAGGATTCCACCTTTAAAGGGATAGAACCCTCCTTCAAAGGGATAGACTCCTTACATCAAGGGATTAGTTCCTTAAGGTGTGGGATACATGCACCTTATCAAAGCGTACTCATCCCCAAAAAATTTCATCTAGAACCTTCTAGAATTGACCAAAATTCAACTTTTTCAATTTAATTTCGCGCTTTTTTGATCTTACAGGGGTTCCGCACCTATAACACAGAGAAAGTGCGTTTTAGGTCCGCAGGAGAGCTGAACATTAGGTGCGTGACCGTAGGAAAGATATAGAGAAAGTGTGATACCAAATTTTAGGGGATTTTTAGGAACTTTTCTCTGATTTTCAAGGCTTGGAATGAGGAACAAACATGTTTAGACTTGCAGAGGGGGAAGTATGAGTAATAATGAGCTCATACAGTTATAAAAAAGTCAAGGTGACAATTTTTAGTGTAACAGAGCGTCAAGTGATGGTTGTAAATAGAGGAACTATAAATTGATATGGAAAGTACCATAATATCAATATAACCATGGGGGAATATGTATTGAATATTCCAATGCTTTCAATTCCAATGGGTGGTGTTGAAGTTCAATTAGGAGTCCAATGGTTACAATCTTTGGGGACGATAGCTTTTGATTTTCAAGAATTTTTCTTGAAATTTTTGGGAAGGAAATGAATTTAAATTAAGGGGTATCACAAGGAAACGAGAAAAGATAAGCATCTCTAACGATATGACAAAAATTCTGAAGAAAGAAGAATGGGGCATAATTACAAAATTATACTCACTATAGGTTCACTCATCAAAATCATCTATTTATCTAGATCTCCAAAAAGTCTTAGACAATACTTCCAAGGTATTTGAGACTGCCAAAGGCCTCCCACCTATTCATGATCATGATAATGTTATTAATTTACTTCTAGTAAGTATTTCTGCAAACATAATAATTTACATATATCCCTATGCCCAAAAGAGTGAAATTGAACGTATGGTTGCAGGAATTCTAGAGGCTAGTATAATTCAACCTTGTCAAAGTTCTTTCTCTGCTCCAACAGTATTGGTGCACAAGAATGATGGATGATGGCGTATGTGTTTATAATATAGGGAGCTCAATAATCTCACTATTTTTATGCAGGTAAATCCTCTCTGCGGACAGAGACGATCCCTCTAGCCCTAGAGTGGGTCTAGAAACAAAGGGACATGCTAAAGTGTTGCTTCCTAATTATTGAATGAACAAGGGAAATGATTGATTGACCTACCTGGAATCCAACGTTGTCGTTGTTGTTGCAGTAGTGGTGGCCTCTCGCTCCTTATTTGGAAATTCACAATCCGTTCACCATTATGCTTGGATACCTACACAAAGAACAAGAAAACAAGAACAACATACAAGATGACAACATTCCATTCATAACTATTAACCAGTCAAAGAGGGCTAAACATATTGCGTTAAACAAAAATTATAACACAAAAGTGGAAACAAACAGTAGTCATGTATATAAATGAATAGAAGGAAGAGTTACAATTGATGCTTTGACATCGCAGTATCCTTCGGTAGGGTTCAGGCGAAGCGTGTCTCAGATGCTCGTCAGGGAATTCAGACGGGATAAAGGCATGGACTCAAGCTCTCCTCAATGTAATTCCTTCTATCTTCTCTATTCATTCAACTATAGTATATCTAATTCTCCAAGTTCAACTATTCAGCCATTCAGCTAACTTGTTCTAAGAGAGAAAGTTTCTTTTATAAAGGAAAAGGAGGAGGTTAGGATCCCTACAAAGGTGGGAGGGAGGCCTATCCTTTAGGGAGTTCCCATAAGAGGTGGAAACCATAAACCTAAATGAGGCAGTCCGTGGTTTATCATTTCAACCACTCCCATTGACTCATCCTCAAGGTGGTTGGAGTGGAATCTCCGCCTCTCTTTTTAAAAAACATTCCATAAACAGCTTGGCGCGGGTGGAAAACTAGGACAGAGCGCTAGCTGTCGCGAGCCCACTGTTAATTTTCATCTTCGATGCGAGGGAATAACTGATTACCTACGCCAAGGCAAAAACAAGGATTTTTTAGTCTCTGCTCAGGGAATTGTTAACAAGAGGAATGTTAATCCCATGTAAAGGGACACAATTATGGTGTTTGCAAGGCATGACACTGCTTATTGGTCATAGAAATGACCCTCCAATGGGCGAGATGGGGACTGTAGGGACATTGACAAAATTTTGTGTAACAGATGCCCCCTAAAGCATGAGGTCCGAGGGAGAGGGAAGGGTGAAATGCTTTATGAGAACGCGTTCGAACCAAACACCGCTGTCGGAAAACCTGGAATTACAAATACAACTGATATCTCTGATACATGAACATGTGGCATGGGTGAAACCATCCATAATAGAGTATATATAAAAACTAAGATCCGAGGTATGGACACAACCATCCAACAATAAGGATCAACAAATAGAGTCAGGTATGGGCGTAGCCATCCAATCAAAAGAGTCATGTAATAAGTTATAATAATCCACCAAAATCCGCAGCCTGGACTTTATCAAAAAAAATCCAGGGTCTTGTGCTCCATCTCGATCTGAACAAGTACAAATTCAAGCATGCGAATATATGAGCTGAAGTCGAACATGCAAGAAAATTACCTGGTTACCAGCCAATGATGAAAGTTGTTAACAGGAAGGAGAGAAACCACTAATAATGACAATGGATCTCAAGGTACAACTGGAACAATCCATGGGATGTGAACAGTGATCTGGTGTTGGACATCCGAAGAATCACTCGATCGAAGGCCAATGATGTGGACCTTACGTCGAATGCGAAAAACATGCCATTAAGGCATGCATGCTCCAAGGTACCAGAATAGAGTCTCTTGATCAAATTCTTGGATAATGAACTGAAGTCGACAGGAAGTGACATGATCGAAGGTGGGCCATAATGTTTCCCACATCATCGATATGAGACAGAGGAACATGATAATAGTGAATCAGAACCAACAGAGAATCAGAGGGAGGTTGAAAATTGCAGAGGCAAACTTCTCTTGAACATATCAGCAGCACGACACCGGATTTGGCAGTATTTGACATCAAAGGATCTGAGGTCATGACGACATGGCAAAGAGCAGATGAGAGGTCAAAAGAGATTACCCAAACCCATGGAGGAAAAAATGACAAAATGAGATGTCCCCAACCCGACACGAATGCAGACAAGTGCCATGTTCAAGAGCGACATACTGCCAACATAACTAAAACTTGGTTCCATTTTCCCCCACCATTTCTGGTGAGTACCCCAATTATTTTTTAAAAACAAGCTTGAAGGGGATAGTATGCTTGTGTTGTAAGTTTATCCTTCGGACAAATCCATCCTAGTACACTTTACGAGCCCTAAGAAGGAGGAACTAGAGTAATGTCATGGTGACAAAATCTGATGTCATCAGGGTTTAACGAGTTTGACAAAGGGAGAATTCGGCATCTTTTCATGTTTAGAGAGTTTGAAAAGAAGGCAGAAAAGAAAACTCCATCATGGCCTTTTTTGTAAATAGTCTCTCAGATCCAAAAAGGTAGAAAACAATATCTAAAAGAACCTCTTAGTCGTGATAGGCAAAGGTATTCCTTTTTCATAAATAATTTATCCCAACCCGAAAAAGGGGTAAACATATATTGGGTAGATATCGTTTCGCAGCCATTTAACGAGTTCGAAACAACAAGAGTCTTGACAATATTTTCAGTTTTAGAGAGTCATAAAAGAGCTGAAAGATGACCCCAGCAGTGAATTTTTCGTGTTTTTACCGAGTTTGAAAAAGTATAAAATTTAACTCGTTACTTCATCACTGTGTCCCGAAAAACCTGTTGCTGCACAAGAAAAACGTGTAAAATCGATTTTTCGAAAAATAATATAATAAAATAATCAAAAAACATGTCTTAAAACCTAATTAGGGTTGTAAAAAGTTATAAAATGCCAAAATGGTAAAAAAAAATTACTTTCACTTTTTACCTCTTGTGGAGCAAATAGTTACCCATTTTACTGTGTGATTTTGCGGTGACGATAGCGGACAATCCAATAGATCAATCTCAAATCCGTCAGTTCCAGGTAAGAGCTGAGATTTTTCCCTTCATTTTGAGTCATTTATTACTACTTGCAACTTCTAATTCTGAAATCTAGGGGAGGAAGTATGAAAATTAGGGCACGTCAGTTGGCGCGGGTTTCAGCCACGGAGTCGCGCCAACTTCCCAATCTTTTGTACTAGGGCGCACCCATTGGCACGACTATTTAGGAAACAGTTGCACCAATGGTGCTAACCATTTTTTGTGCATAATTTAAGACACAGACCCCATTTATTCACAAATCCAAGTTCCCAAAAGGCTAATATCACTCATATGAATGTGTTTATAGGTAAAAAGCAGCAAAATGGTGATAGAATGGAAAGAACAGGAACACAGTGAAGAAGACGAGCTTGCCATGGAAAATGAGAGATGCATGGAAGCTCTCAGGGAATATGGATTGAAGAAGTTCTTCTTGACACCGTGTCTCCATGCTCAACCAGACTTGTTACAATATTTGATCAGTATATGGGATGAGGACTAGGAAAAGTTCATCCTTCGAGATCAGGAACTCGAGATTGATGTTTTTGACATCTATTTCATCACAGGATTGTCACGAAGGGGAGCAGCACCGATCCTAACCGGTACCTATCCTTGCATGGAGAGTATGTCCATGGTGATGGACAAGGTATGTCCAGGGGCACGGAAGGGAACAGGGAGTGGGAAAGTTGACATCCAAACTATCCCAGACCTAGTACTAAAAGTAGTGTTGCATACCATCACACGAGATGTGGGATCGCAAGCACCGCACGAAGCAACAAAAACACAGTTGCTTCTTGCTATAGACTGCTTGTCACCGACCATCTACAACTGGGTAGAGGTTGTGACAATAAACATGAAATGCCAGCTAAAAAAATGCAAGAAGACGAAATTGAAGTAGTTTGGTTATGGGTCTATCTTGGTATCGTTCTTCCTAGAATGACTACCAATATTTCAGCGTCAGGAGGTCATAGTCCTGACACCACCAGCGAGAGAACCACGGATGGCCCAATGAGCGGATCTGATGCCAAGGGTAGGAAGCAGTCAATAGATGTCTCAGCGACTGGAGTTCTTTGATGGGCTTCGCCGACAGTTGATCGTCGTGGAGGACTGGCCCTACTCTGGTACATATTTTACTGGTGATTCGGACCTCCCACTCCCGGAGGGAGAGGATTGGGATGAAGATTTGGGTAAGAATAATTTTAATTTTCATGAGTATTATGAATTTTTTTGTTTATGTATGTCTGACTTTAAATCCATGAATTTGCAAATGTTGGCCCAAAGAGACCCACGGGCATGTCTCCGATAGCGAGGCAAATTCCTCTTGATTTCGACCCTCATGGTGAGGGAAGCGAGGAAGAAGAGCTTGTGCGCAACCTAGAGGGGATCACACATGGAATCCTGGATTATGAATGATTAGACAACGTACCTCGTGCCTACCAGAGACATACTGTCATGGTGTTAAGTCGTATTCACCGCTTGCTGAGGCGGCTTGTATGGGTAGTGACATGTTATCATGAGCATCATGCCGATTAGACACCTAGGATTTATATCTATATTTTTGAGAGACATGGGGTATCAGGATGTAACAAAAACACACATATATTTTTTGAATGTATGATGCACACTGATGAAAACATGCGATATATATATATAGATATACAACTATTTTCCTATATGGATCTTTTCAAATGATGATGATTTTACAAATTACGCAAATGTATATCTAATACAGTGTTAGCCACTGTATCAGTTAATGCATTCATTCGTCTAGGAATATGATGATACGTGATAAAATCAAAATGTCTTTCCAACAAACGAATATGTAAATACAATCTCAAAATGTACGGCTTTCTAACTGAATAATGACCATTGATTTGTAGAACAACAAGCTATGAATCTAGATTTACAAGCAACGTGAGTATGCCGAGATTTATCGCCTAGGTTAATAGTTCAAGAACAACACTATATTTAGCGACATTGTTTGTAGTTTTTCCTAGACAAATACCTTGCAGTTCTATCAATTCACCAGCAGGATCATAGATTACCGAGGCTACTGAAGACAAATTCTTGGTACTGCAGGAAGCACCATCCGCGAAATCGACATAAGGGGTAATAGACATCTGCACAAATAAGAAAGACTCAAATAAGCAGAAAAATGCTCGTAAAGCACACCAAATAAAATCATGTACAAAGATGAAAAAACACCTATGTACACAAATCATGCATGAATAACTCATGCATAGTACTTTTTGAGATACAACCCATTTTTGGGTTGTTCTAACGGATGACCTTCACAATCAATGAGCTCATAGGCCCCATTCTACAATACGCGTTTAACAATGTAAGGCCCATGCCACATGGGTTGAAATTTACCTGCCCCCAGCTTATCATGAGCTTGGTCATACAGGAGGAAGAGATCTCCTTCAACGAAAGAACGAGGGGAAACTGATTGGTCAAAATGAGCTTTGACCAGCTTTTTCTATGCTTTGATAACCAGAGCAGCAAAGCAGCGGGTTTCATCTAAATTTTCGAGATAAAGGAGACAATCTTCTTCAGGTGAAGTGTTCAACAACAATTCAACATCCAATTTGAGTGAAGGTATTTCACATTCAATCGGAAGAGTGGCTTCCAGCCCATAAACCAACTGAAAAGGGGTGAATCCAGTTTCACTCTTAACTGAGGTTCGGTATGCCCAAAGAGCTGAAAATAACATGATATGCCAATTGGATTTATGGATCCCAATCATACGTTGAAGCATGGTAAGAAGAGCTTTGTTCACGGA
Organism: Pinus albicaulis; assembly: GCA_034641835.2. Classification (NCBI taxonomy): domain Eukaryota; kingdom Viridiplantae; phylum Streptophyta; class Pinopsida; order Pinales; family Pinaceae; genus Pinus; species Pinus albicaulis. Next base: position 152,807,151 of record CM076573.1, read on the forward strand.
TTCAACCTGGCCATTGGCCTGAGGATAGTACGGCGCTGAGCTGTCGTGACGCAAACCCAACTTAGAAGTCAACTCGACCACCATATAATTCCGAAAATGGGAACCATGATTGGTGATGATGGCTTGAGGGGCACCAAAACTAGCAATGATATGATTGAATATGAATTGAGCAGCTGTCTTACCGTCGGCGGAAAGTGTAGGCATTGCTTCGGCCCATTTGGTGAAGTAGTCCATGGCTACGATAATATAAGCATGCCCCCCCGGCCGAGTGAGGGTTACACGTCATAAAATCGATGCCCCGCTTCGCAAAGGGACCAACGGTAATGACAAGATGAAGAGGTACAGGCGGCACATGCATCTTGCATTGATAAACCTGGCAATCATGAAATTTACGAACCGCGACAATGTAGTCTTTGAAGATAGAAGGCTAGAAATAACCAGCACGAAGAATCTTCTGTGCAGTGGCATAACCAGACATGTGACCGCCACAAGTGCTATTGTGGTAATCGTTGAGGACTTTCTCATCTTCCTCGAGGGTCAAACATCGATGGGGAATGGAATCCACTCTGATACGATAGAGGGTATCCCCGACTATACGATAAGGTTGTGACTGATGACAGATGCATCGGCGGGCATCCTTCGTCAACTCATATCTAAAAGTAGAAGTCTGGAGATAAATAATGATATCATCGTACCACGGATCGAGGGTGCTAATCAATAAAAGCGTGTCGTCTGGGATATATTCCTCAGGACAAGACAGAGGAGAGTCTGAAGGCAGGGAACAAATCAAATCAGCAAATACTAATGAATTCTTCGATTTGGCCGCAGTAAATTCCAATTCGAACTCTTGGAGGATAAAAATCCACGTTGATTATTTCCCCCCCAGCAATTGTCGAGACAATATATAGGTCATGGGGTTGCAATCGGAAATCACAGTCACCGTATGCAAAAGAATATAATGACAAATACGCTGAATGGCTTGGACCATAGCTAGTGCTAACTTCTCAACGTGTGCATAGCATGTCTCAGGGTCAAGAAGGTTATGAGACAAGTAATAAATAACATGATTGTTACCGTCATCATCGTCTTGTACCAAAACCATGGCAATCGTACTGAAAGCGGCGACTAAATAAAGGGAAAAATCACGATGATAGTTAGGAGGACGCAACAAAGGAGCACGTATTCAGGGTCTCAAAATACTTTTGAGTGATCTCATCCCAATAGAATGGGACACCCTGCTTTAATAAACGCGTGTATCCCAAATCCACTTCTGCATATTTAGGGATAAAACATCATATAAAATTAGCCTTACCTTGCAAACTATGCAACTGATGTAATGAGGATGGAGAGGGGATATTAATAATAGCCTCAACCTTCAGGGGATCAAGGCGAATTTTGTCTTTGGATACGATAAATCCTAAGATTCTACCAGAATCAATGCAGAAGATGCACTGGTGCGGATTAAGCCGAATATTGTAACGTCGACAACAAAGAAAAATCTGACGAAGATGGTCAGGATGGTCCAGACCCTTAGCTGAATGAGTGGGAAGGTCATCCAGATAAGGTTGAACAATGTGTCAAATATCATGAAAATCATATTACATCGCTCGTTGAAATGTAGCCCCAGCATTATTTAAGCCAAAAGGGAGCTTCTTATATGCGAAAGTACCCCAAGGACAGATAAAGGCAATATTATGTTGATCAGTCAGAAGAATGTTAATCTGATTGTAACCAGAAAAGCCATCTATTAAGGAAAATATCTCACTCTCGGCACAGTCATCAATGATCTAATCAATAAAGGGAGTGGGATAATTATCCTTAGGACAAGCTCGATTAATATCACGATAATCAACACAGACACGAATAGTTCCCTGCTTCTTATCTACATGAACAATATTAGAGACCCATTCTATCAAAAGAATCGAATAGATAAAACCAACTCGTAGAAGTTTTTCAACTTTATCCTTAATGGTGGTAGCTTTTCTAGGGTGCACCAGACGAAGACGCTGGCGAACATGTTTCGAACCAGGATAAGTAGGAATTTCATGCACCACTATACTAGGATCAATGCTCGAAATTTCTTTGTAGGACGATACAAAGACATCACGGAACTCGCGAAAAAGGCTAGTATAAACTTGGACTTCATCAGAAGAACAAGTAACCCTAATATGGATGTTCTCGAAAATTCCTGGTTTAACGGAAATGTCAGTAGGCATCGTTTGTGTAATGTTACTCAAGTACCTTCTGTAAAGATGTCATTTGTCAAAACAGGCAATTAAAGCAGAGGAGAAGGAACCTGAGCTACAAAATTCTTGAGACAAGTAGACATGGCCCTTAGGCCAGGCATAAATGAGGAACGATGATGACCATCATCCCATGGCAGATCCTCAAGAGACATGGTTTCCACGATGGCCTCATCGGAAGGAAACACCTCTTTCAATGGATCAAGCGAATCTGAATCACCAAGCCTGGGGGATTGAGAATAAATGTCAAGAGACATGCTCAAAGGAGTGAAATTAGAGGACGGAGGTTCCGAAGCAGCATTTAGTTCACACTAATTAATATCAATTAGACTCAAAGGAATCGAATCTCCGAAGGAATCAATTTGTTTAGCCGAAGGAATAATCTATGGGTCATCAGACCGAGAGATCATATGAACTTGAATAGTATTCGGAGGAGGGAGAGGAAAAATACCCATGAGGGTAGGATCTTTAAAAAGACCTACCCTATGCTCTCATAGGGAGTGGGAATTTTATCCACGTATGGAACGTTGTTCTTGGAAGAAGAAGTGAAGAAAGACAATTGATCAACAGTAACAATCTTTCCTTCATGTGGAAATTTCAAAACATGAAAGAGAGTGGACGGAACACAAAACATGGCATGAGTCCAACTGCGAATGAGGAGAATATTATAATTGAGCTTAGTGTCGACGACTTCAACCTTGACATTGACTATCTTCCCTTTCAAAGTAATCGGTAAACTAGCGAGAACACCTAAAGGCTTTGATTCTCTCCCATCAAATGCTTCTAAGGCATTTGGTAATGAATTCAGAGCTGGAGAACCAATGGATTTCCAACATGAAGATGACATGATACAGGTTGATTCACCTTCATCCACAACTGCTCGATGAATATCGAGACCATTAATAACAACTTGAATAATGAGTGCAATCTGATGTGGAAGTCGTGGAACAAAATTATCTAGGTCGAAAGAAAGAAGGTTAGCATCAGCAAGATCAATCCCACCAATCATGGATAACAAAGCTCTTTGTTGTGATGGACAGCTCTGAATTACTTCTAATGGGGACATCACAGACGATGCCTAAGCCAAATCTTCAATAATATTGTAATGGTGAGTGGCGCAGGCATTGGGATTATAAGAAGACTTACGGAGAACACCTTTGGAAGGTGGTCGCACAACGGATTCAACATTGGGCCTTTCAATCTCAAGAGGACCAGTAACATGTAGAAGAGGAGGAAGACCATCAGTGACCTCTTTTCTCGTGGCCTAACGTGATCCAGTATAATCTTTCGACCGAGTAGCAATAGAAACGGTGCTCGAACCGTTCATCATGAACACCTGAGAGCCAAACAGGGTAGAGGAATGAGGTTTCTCTACCATCTGAGTCTGCTGAGATGGGAAAGGTTCCTTAAGAACGGCTAGAGTTCTCTAGGTGCCTTTGAGCAATCGGCTCACTTCGGACTGTTGAGGACAGTCTTTGGTGAAATGATCTTCATCACAGATCAAACAAGGGTACTTTAGTTTGCGTTGAGAACCATCATCAGCACGAGATTTCTGAGAATCCTGTTTCAGAGTATCAGCTTTGGCTTTACCTTTACCTTTATTTTTACCTTTAGAAGTATTATTCGTAGGATTGGCCTAAATGGCATTAACTTCTGCGCGTTTACCAGAATTCGAAGTAGACTGAGAAGCAACATTATTGGAAGAAGCGGATTTCAGCTTCCTAGAGTTTGAAGATGAATACTTTTGAGAAGTCTGAGACACATAACCAATAATACCATCGACCGATGGAGTCACCGGTGGTTTATAAGTTCCAAGTCGGGGAGCATCAGGCAAGATATCATATAATGCGCCAGACTAAGAGTACACAAGATCAAGGTACTGGGCGTAAGCAATGGCTTGTTCCTTGGTTACACATGCCCCCATAGCTATGTCTTTGGCAATCTGATTGACAAAGGAGGTGGTGAACCAATGAGTTACAAGCTGATCAGGAATTTCAAATTTGATCATGCGACGACAACGTCGCCACTCATGAATATGATCCGAGATATGAGTAGCTCGGTCCTATTTCAATGAAGTGAGGAGGTGCGTCCCGGTCTCATAACAGACTGGTAATTGAAAATGTGTAAGGAATGCCATGGCTAAAGAATTGAAATCTTGGAAGACGCCACAAGATAGCTCAATGTACCACTTTGCAGCGGCACCAGTAAAAGTTTGCTGGAAAAGACGAAGTCTAATATAATCGTCAACCTAAGAGTTAGAGGAACACCACAAATGGTAAGTCATAACATGCGCTTGGGGTTCTTCACCATACTTGACCTTAAATTTAGGACAATCACCAACAATCTTGGTTGGAACCGGAGGCCAATATGGGTTATGAAGAATAGGATCGTTCATCAAATTTGACACATCAGGTAATTCTATCGTAGCAAGAAATGGTAATTGGGTATTGAAAGTCATAAGAGGTCTTTGATAAGGACCTGTATGTACATTCCATCCAGTCCGGGAAGGATTCTGTCCCCATACATTCTATCTCAGAGGATTCGGATCATAGGGATTAGAAGCAGGATAAGTCGGTTGATACTAGGGTTGAGGACCAGGATACTGGGTAGGAGTAGACCACTGAGGTCCTTGCTGAGTAGCGTATGGAGTCTACTGTGGAATGTAAGAATAACTTTGAGTTTGACGATAGACAGGTTGATTTTGAGGGTAAGGAACCTGAGGTGCAGTATATACCAGTTCATATGAACCTTGAGGGTGGTAATCACCTTGCGGTTGAGCAGGTGGACCTAGCTGAGCAAGTTGAGCAGGTTGCTAAGCAGGTAGAACGGGCTGTTGAAATGATGGAACTAGCCAAGGAGCAGGTTGAATCAGTTTTCGAGGGCCACCAGGTTGGCCTTGTGGAAAAGGTTGGCCTGATGGTTGCAATGGACTAGGTTGTCCCTGATAACCAGGTTGACCCGGAGATGGACCATAGGGTTGTCCCGGTTGCACAACATTCGGGCCATATTGAGCATGTGGCTATAGTTGTGGTGCAACGGATTGTCCCTGTGGTGGGTATATTTCCCCCCCAGGAGCATAAGATAGTCTTGGTTGATTCGAAGATTGACCGAAAAGATCGGAAGATTGTCCATGTTGGGCCAAAGGTTGCCCTTGTAAAGTTTGGCCTTATGGACCGTATGGTTGTCCCTGTTTACCAGAAGCAGGGCCCTACTGAGCTAAAGGTTGTCCCACAGGGGGTTGTCCTTGCAAGCCAGAGGGTTGCACAGGTAAAGTAGGTCTGAAACGAGAAACGGTTTGAGAAGGATCAGTAGGAGGCAAATAAACCGGATTACCATGCTTATCATAATGAAGCAAATATGAATAAAAAAGGTTACCAACATCATCATAATGATGAAAAAGAGGATTACCATGAGCTTGAGGTTGCTGAGAACCCTGAGAGCTCTACTGTTGAACAACCAACAGATACTCTTCAAAAGTAAGACTGCCAGGAATCACAGGAGTAGTGGAAATAACACTAGGTAGAAACCATGGGTTTGCAAGTGTGAAAAAATCCTAACGACTGATGGATATCAACAGGTGCGGATGAAGCCACACAGACTGTCGGTCGAACTGGAACAGATGTAACAGTAATCGACGAACCAGGTGTCGAAGGCGATAGTCCTAATGAAGGTAAGACCGAACTCTGAGAATGAGTTATTGTACTGTATTACACAATGGAGGCAACATTAGACATAATCTGACTCAAGGACTGATAGCCAGGCGGAAGTGACACCGATGGTGGAGAAGACTGAGTAGAAACATGAGGGACATCTTCCAGAAAAAGATGATATTCTCCTGTAGAAACAAGCATTCCTTCACTACCAACAGGACTAGATGAGTCCATATCTGACTCTGCCTTAAGATATTCAAAAAGACTACGGGGACTAGGAGGCACAACAGCAGCAAGAAACGACGAACCTGGCGTAAGAGGATGAAAATATCCTTCTTCTCCAAAACCATACCAAGCACCAGAAGGAGGCCAATTGAACTCAACTGGCTCTTCAGGAGGAGATCGAGTAGCAAGAGGTAGTATAGATAGGAGAATAGGCTGCTAGATCTTGGCAGACCTAGTGGGCTGAGGAGTTTCAAAAGAAACATTCCGCGAAAGAACTACCACTAGGAGGTAGTGAGGACGATGAAACCAGTGGTTCCGCCACCGTGACCGTATACCAAAACAGAAATGGAAAAATAAAACCAGTCGAGGACTCCAAGATCAAAACCAAGGAAAAAAAAAACAAGCCAAGTAATAAAACTTTAACAGGCGTGTGATTGTGGGTGATTGATTTTATAACACTGAAACCATATTTTGTTGTTTCATTTTTAAAGAGTCAAGAAACATGCCAAAGATGACTCTAGTTGCTTTCAATTTTAAATGAGCATGAAAGGATGAGTGCTCGATGATCTCTTCTCTTTTTAAAGAGTCATGAAAAGATCAAAATGACTACTTTGGAATACTAAGCAAGAGGGTATACCAGGTTTTCGTGAGCTGCCATATACACCTTGGTGATCAAGTGAAACAAAAATGACCAAGGACTTGACGTACGTGCAGGTAGTCTCCCCAAATTTTGTGTTCAGTGTATCATGGTTACAAGGCGGTAGATTCGGCTTCCTATGGATAAAAGGATTGCAACCTAGAAGGGTCTCCCTTTGTATACTCGACGGTACGGGGAGCGTAAGTCCGTACTAGCATTGTCTAAAGCTAGATAGCGAACGATAGCTACTAGGTTTTAAGACGTCGGAACATGTCTCTAGCCTAGACCACTAAAAATGTTTTGTTATGTTTCAATGCTTCCTTAGGTTAATTAAATAAGTTTTAAAGTTGATCTTGAATTACGTTTAAGTTTTAAGGTCCTATCGATGTTGGATCTCAAAAATCCATAAATGCAAGCTATATGCAAATGAACATTAATTCCGATTCAATGAATGCTAGTTATGAGAAGGATAGAGATATTTCAAACAAAAAGAAAACAAGGATATTATGCGGAGAAATCCACTAATGCATCTAATAGAATACGAAAATGAAACTCTTTCCTAGATAATCAGATGCTAGTTATGCAAAAGAGTATTTCACTTTCAATGCAAGAAATAATGCAAAATATGTTTTTTTTTAATTTTTTCAATGAAAAGAAGTACATGATGCACTAATTACTGTTGAGATTGCAACAAGATGAGGAGCTTAGTGGAAAGAAGTCGCCTTCACTAAGTGGGCCCGTAGGCTATTTTTGGCGCAAAGTCTATTTTTAGACTATGTCTATTTTTAGACATATGGATCATGTTATATGAGTTGCAGGATGCTATTTGTGGATGGTTGGTCAAGTCGGAAAAAAATAGATGGACTTCTATTTTTAGACATACTGGGCGGAATCTATTTTTAGATTGCCAGTCTAAAAATAGATATGTTGAATATTATTAGCTCTTAATAATATTTGGACTCTAAACATTATCTTATCCTCTTGGAGCACTTTAGTTTGATGCCTGGATGTGGCACATGCAGCTGAAAGAAGGAATTACACTATTCCTAGGGTTTAGTGGAGCTATTGCATGGTTGACTTCAGTTAGAACTCATGTGACAGAGTTTGGTGGAGTTGATGAGACAGTTAATGGAGTTGTGTTCAATTTAACTTAGTTGAGCTAGTTGTATCTAGTCTAACTGATTGATACAATTAGTGAGAGTGGTGTGAATTAATTATTAATTAACTCACTAATTATTAACTCATAAATCAACTAAAGAATACATCAGTTAATTGAAGTGCATGGACAGTTTCAGTGGAGACCAGTGGAGAGGTAGGTGAAAGAGCAGTGTGACTATTAGTTGTGACTATACTGGTGCATGGGATTTGCACACACATTGATGGAGAATCCAATGAGGATTGCGCAGTACATAATGGTGGGATTTGAACCTTGATCTCATGATTATCCATATTGGATTGCGCAGTAGAGGCTGGCTAACAGGTGGAGCAGATTGGAGCATGTGATGTGTATGATCTGAGCTTGTGTAGTGTGTAGCAATTGGAGATTGTACTGAGAGCTTGTGATGAGTTTGTACAATGATTGTTACATGATATCTATCATTATAATATACAGATAGTTGGGGGTTTTCAGCTTTAAGATTTCCCATAAATACTGTGTTTATATGTGTGATTGTTTATGGTTTTAATGTGCGCATGCGATTGTTTAATTTCCGAAAATTGATGATCAATAGTAGAAGAGGTTATGTATTATGCATGAAGCTCAAATAGTGTGTGATCAGGATAATCTTGGTGAATAATTTAACAGTTATTCAAATTTCTACAATTACATGAAAAATGAAAATAAACACTAGATTAAGTCTTGTGTAGGGATCAAAATTGAATGAATCAATAGAACACAAAACAAACACAAGAAATCACTCAAACTAATGTCGCAATCTTTCAAATGAAGAGACAGTTTTCAAAATGATCCAAAACAAGAAATGTAATCTATGCTTGGAGCAAAAGGGTGAAGAACCAATCAAGAAAATGAATAGACTCTGCAACCAAGACAATCATTCAAAGGATCACGAAAAATGAGTGCAATCAAGCCACAAATGGGATTGACAACAATCAAAATGACTCGATTTTCGAACAAAAGGCTTAGTGCACAAGGACACCTAAAAACCCTAAGGCCTTAACTGACACTGATAGGAAGATGGACAAAAAACTGAGAAAAGCAAGTCGACAACAATTAAAACAATCCCAAAGGAAAAATCATGCATAGAAAATAACCCAGAAGCAAGCACAATTGACCAAAAGACTCATCAAGGAGGTCAAACCAATTCCTATAGGGGTTGGCGTGACTGTATGGTTGTAATCTGTGCCATACAGGGATTGGCACGACTGAAAAAAGAACAACCTGTGCCAATTAGTGCGACTGTTTAGAGAAAAACCGCTCCAAGACAGGTATCTATGTGAAAAAGAGGTAAAACCAAAACTTAACGAGAAGAGGTCAATATTGACACTCTGGAGCTGAACAGAGGATGCAAACTAAACAAGAAAACCAGAAAATACAGATAACTAAAGCAATAATTGAAATTGGCCCAACAAAAATGAAACGACAAACTCGCACTGATCCCCAATGGAGTCGCCAATTTGTTATGCAGGTAAATCCTCTCTGCGGACAGAGATGATCCCTCTAGCACTAGATTGGGTCTAGAAACAAAGGGACACGCTAAAGTGTTGCTTCCTAATTATTGAATGAACAAGGGAAACAGTAGGTTGACCTACCTGGAAGCCAACGTTGTCATTGTTGTTGTAGTAGTGGTGGCCTCTCACTCCTGCTTCGGCAAGTCACAATCCGTTCGCCATTACGCTTGGATACCTGCATAAAGAATAAGAAAACAAGAACAACATACAAGATGAAAAAATTCCATTGATAACTATTAACCAGTAAAAGAGGGCTAAACATATTGCGTTAAACAAACATTATAACACAACAGTGGAACCAAACAGTAGTCATGTATATAAATGAATAGAAGGAAGAGTTACAACCGATGCTTTGATTTCGCAGTCTCCTCCAGCGGGGTTTAGGTGAAGCGCATCTTAGATGCTCGACAGGGAATTCAGACAGGATAAAGGCATGGACTCAAGCTCTCCTCAACGTAATTCCTTCTATCTTCTCTAGTCATTCAGCTATAATATATCTAATTCTCCAAGTTGAGCTATTCAGCCGTTCAGCTAGCTTGTTCTAAGAGAGATAGTTTCTTTTATAGAGAAAAAGGAGGAGTTTAGGATCCCTACAAAGGTGGGAGGGAGGCCTATCCTTTAGGGAGTTCCCATAAGAGGTGGAAACCATAAACCTAAAGGAGGCAGTCTGTGGTTTATCAGTTCAACCACTCCCAATGACTCATCCTTGAGGTGGTTGGAGTGAATCTTCGCCTCTATTTTTAAAAAAAATTCCATAAACAGCTTGGTGCGGGTGGAAAACTAGGATATAGCACCAGCTGGCGTGATCCTAGTGTTAATTTTCCTCTTGGCCGTGAGGGCATAACTAATTACCCATGCCCAGGAAAAAACAAGGGTTTTTTAGTCTCTGCTCAGGGACTTGTCAATAAGAGGAATGTTAATCTTATGTAAAGGGACACAATGATGGTGTTTGCAAGGCATGACTTTGCTTATTGGTCACATAAATGACCCTCCAATGAGCGATATGGGGATTGCAGGGATAGTGAAAAAAGGTTGTGTAACAACTATTAAAGATAAATTTCACATTTTTTCATTGATGAATTGTTGGATGAATTTCATGGAGCACTTACTTCACCAAGTTGGATCTTCATTCAGGATATCATCAAATTAGAATAAAGACTGAAGAAATTTTGAAAACAACATTCAAAACTCATGAGGGTCATTAGGAATTTTTTTTCATGCCTCTTGGTCATACTAATGCACCTTTGACATTTCATGGTTTGATGAATTCTATATTCAAACCCTTCCTTAGAAAATTTGTGTTAGTATTTTTTGATGATATACTAATCTACAACAAGTCTTGGAAGGATAATGTTCAACATCTTGATAGGGTCCTCAAACTATTGGAGAAGAAATAATTATATGCAAAAACCTCCAAATGTTTCTTTGGAGTACAGGAGGTGGAATTTTTGGGTCATATTGTATCTCATGAGGGTGTTAAGGTAGATCCTAAAAAAATTAAAGCCATTAAGGAATGGAAATCCCCACAATTATTGTTATAGCATCATTTCTCACCTTGACATGATTCATGATTGCTTTATGGCTTTTGGGCACCCATTCCTACAGACTTGGACAAATTCACTTAAAAACAGTGTAAAATCCTCCATACGCGACTATGCCCGTGTTTTTCCGCGTGTATACGCGAGTACAGCTAGACTTTTCCGCGTATGCCATTTTAATGATTAAGAAATATATAAAAATCCCTAATTTCGCGCTGGGTTGATGGTTACTCAGGTAGTTCAACCACCCCAGCCCGTGGCCAACTGTTTCCAACTGCTGAAACTACTTGGAGGGACTATAAAAATCCCTCATATGTATGGCCTAAGGGAGAGAGAGAATTATTGATATTATACTCTGTTGGTATTCCCTATCCAAGTCTGATTCCCCGTGCCTCCTGCACTTTCCCAGTTCATTGTAGGAAACCCTTGTTTCCTTGAGATACACATCCCTTTATATGTTATCTCTTATGCACTAGTTTGGAAGGAGTCTTAGCAAGGCAAGGGCTGGACGGATCCGGACGACGGTCTGCAAAGGCCTTGGAAGGATCAGGTGATCTCTCCACTTGATTACTTTTGTACGTACTATTTATAATACAGCAGTATCATGCTGTTCCCGAAATAAATGTGTTAGTGTATGCTTTTATGTATGAGAATATTTGTTATACAAGCATTCATTATGATTTATTTAATGTTTTATATGAATCTCACTAACATTTAGAGTAGACATATGCTGTACAACTTGTCCTTGGTGCTGGTTTCTTCTTGTATTTTAGGTTAAGGAGGAAGGACGGTTGCAGGGAGTTTGGACTCCACGTGGATCTACTTCAAACGTAGGACCAACGGGTAAATCTCTCATTCTGCTCTATTTAGTTGATGTTCAAATGCCTTAGTCACTTCTGGAGTCCAAGAAAATGCATCTTTCTTCAATAATGTTGTTAGAGGTGCTGCTATTATCCCATAATTCTTAACAAACTTGTAACAATACCCTGTCAACCTAAGAAATTCTCGAAGAGGCAATGTACCAAGCCCCAGCCTTAGCTACATATGACTTCACAAAATACTTTATTGTGGAATGTGATGCCTCAAGAAATGGAATTGGCATTATTTTAATGCAAGGAAGAAGACCCATTTCTTTTGAAAGTCATCCAATCAAAGGAAAGTATTTACACATTGAAACTATTTATGATATGGAAATGTTGGCAATACTATATCCACTAAATAAATGGAGACCTTACCTAATGGGAAGAGACTTCAAGGTAAAAATAGATCATGATAGTGTTAAATACTTTTTGGAACAAATATTATTTTCAGAAGAGCAGCAAAAATGGGTTACAAATATTTTTGGTTATGACTTTGAAATCATCTACAAAAAAAGGAAGCAAAATGTTGTTGTAGATGCACTCAAGAAAGGATGAGGACGTGGAAGCATTTATTTGTGCCATTTATATTATCCAACCTGATTGGATAACCAAAGCAAGGGATGAATGGAAGAATCAAGAAGAGGTGTGGATACTCATTCAAAAGTTGCAGCAATATCCCAGTACATATGATATGTTTAACTGGAAAAACGATTCATTATGGTACAAAGATCGCTTATATCTTTTTAAGAATTACCAACTCAAGAAAAATATTCTTTTGGAATTGAACACCCCCCCCCCCCCTAGGATGGCACTCATAATTTTAAAAAAATTACCATAGGGTCAAGAAGGAATTTTTTTGGGATGGCCTTAAATCTGATATTCAAAAGTTTGTGGTAGAATGCTTTTTTTTTCTTTTTCCATCGAAATAAAGTTGATAAATTAAGACCATATGTATGTTACAACCTTTAGACATTCCAAATCAGTGTTGGGAGGAGGTCTCAATGGATTTTTTCATAGTTTTATCTAAGTCTGAAGGAAAGAGTGTCATCATGGTGGTAGTTGATAGACTTACCAAGTATGCACACTTTTGTGCATTATCTCATCCTTTTAAATACAGTACAATTTCTACTGCATTTATGGAAACAATTCAAAAGCTACATGGAAACCAAAAGATTATTGTAAGTGACGGAGACCCCATTTCCCTATAATTTTTGGATGGAATAATTTTCTTGTCTTGGTACTCAATGAGCTCATACCTCATCTTATCATCCTCAATCTGACAGGTAAACTGAGATAGTGAACAAATGTTTGGAAGTATATCTTTGTTTTTTTATATGATAAACATACACAATGGGTTAAGTGGTTACCTCTAGAGGAATGGTGGTATAACAATTCCTTCCATGCTGCAAAAAAAATTACACCATTTATGGCACTTCATGGATATCATCCACCACCCATCACATCATCTTTAAGAGAAAATTCTAAGGTTCAAGTAGTGGAATATCACATCAAGAATCAACATCAAGTTCTCCAACTCTTAAAGGATAACCTCACTCTGGCATATAATCAAATGAAACAATATGAAAATCAACATCGTAGTGAAAGAAGTTTTGATGTAGGTGACTGGGTATTTTTATGACTACAACCATATAAACAAATGTCCCTAAAGCAAACTAATAAGGATAAAAAATTATCACCCAAGTACTATTGTCCTTACAAAGTGTCGTAAAATATTGGTATTGTGGCATACAAATTGGAGTTGCATGAATATTCCCAAGTACACCTAGTTTTCCATGTTTCATGCTTAAATAAGGTTATTGGTGACAAGCTCCCAGTTCAAACAGTGTTTCCAGAACTTGAAAAAGAAGGGAAAATCATATTTGAGCCCGAAGAAGCCACGAAAACAAGAACCCAACAATTACAGAATTGATTAATTTCAAAGTCTCTCACTAAGTGGAAGAACTTACTCGTCGAAGACTCCACATGTGTGGATGAAAATTTTATACAAAAGCATCGAGAACTACTCAAACGTTGGGGACAACACATTTTTCAAGGAGAGGGCATTTTAGGTCCCTATAATACTAGTGTATTCCCATTATTTTTATTGTTATTGTACCCCCGATTTTTATTGTTGTGCCCATGTATCCCCCATGTTTTTATTATTGTGCCCATTGAAGCCCACTATTGTTATTGTTGTGCCCTTACATTATTATTTTTATGTATGCTATGATTAAATTCTGACCCATTAGACTCCTATATATACCAAGGAGGTATTATCATATGTATCATCCAATAATTGTTCATTTATGTAATGTAAAGGAGGTTTCCCCCTCGAAGAGGACAATTTTTAAGTCGTTAATCTGTCTTTTCTTTTGTTCTTTGAGTTGGTTTCATAACACGAACCTTAACCCCTTTATTTATGTAATAAGCCTGAGGGGCATAGTTAGAGTCATAGTTATTTGAGTCAATAATCCTGCAAACGGTTAGCTGCATCAATAACAATTGAAAGTGGTTGAACCATATTATAGAAAAGGGACCACCATTAGTTATAAACGGGTCATAGTTAATAAATAATGTGGTTAATTTGTATTATGCAAGGGACCACTATTAGTTAGGGTTTTGGATATCATAAATCTATAAATAGTCTTAAATATAAAGTGAAGAATCATCAAGTGTTATTGTATTTGACCTTTTCTCTATTGGAGGTTGCCCCCTCAAAGAGGCAAGCGAACATTGTATTTTTCTTATGAATAAGAAAATAACTTTGAAACTTGTCTCAATTCATGTGAACTTTATGTGTTTCTGGAAATATTATTTTTTATTTCTGGCATTTTTTATTCTCGCAGGTCAAGTGCATAACAAGTGGTATCATAGCACTTTCCAGGGTCATTTGTACCTCCAATTTTTACAGATTTTTTTTAGGCTAGATACGTGTTTCAATGTATTTAAACCATGGGATCTCTTGTTGAGCACATAAACCTATGGATTTGGGAAGGAATGTATGCAGGAACTACAATAGGTGGTCACGCTTAGTGGAATCCCTTTTAACCCTTGTGGGTACCCCTTTGAGTAGTAGTGCATTTGATATAACCACGCACAGACTACAGTTACACATACCCTTGGGTATATGATAATGCCCCCTAGGGTAACCTGAAACATAACCTTAGATAAGTCGTCATTCATATTTCTGCTACAATACACTTAGAATAACACTCTGGGAGATTACTCGCACATGCAGTATGGTAGTTGGGTAGTACGATCGATCCTCCTTAATTAGCACCCTAAAAGATCGGGTCGAGTATTATTGTTGGACCCCTTTGTATATTGAAATTTGTAGCACCTACACTCCTTCTATATTTCCCTCATACCACCCCTACCTTTTCATCCATATCAGATCCAATAGTCGGGGTTCACTCGTTGTTGTCCAGATCAGATCCAGTAGTTTGAGCTTTATCATCGTCATACAGATCAGATTCAATAATTATGGTTTTCACAAAGAAGATCAGGTTCTTTGTGCAGTGATGGTTTGTTTTCCATAGTTCAGATCTAATTGTCACAGCACATTCTGCAGTACCAAGACCTCAAGGTTTCTCTTACTCTAGTTTAGGTCTGATTTTCGCAAGATATTTTGCAGTATCCAACATTTTAGAATTTTTCCACTATAGTATTGATCAGTTGGGAGAAAAAAATTCTTTTGGAGTTAAAAAAAAATTTGGGGCCATCACATGATGCTTGCAAGAGACCTTGCCCATAGTATTCAGGACAACAAGATGATCACGGCGGTACCATTCACTTGTAAGCCCCCAATTTTTAGGTGGTCCCAAATTTTTCCTAACACGACTTCAAGTGACCCACATCATTAGATTCTTGAGCTTTCCCTCTTTCCAACCATACTACTCTTAAGTAAGGTAAAATTTTGACCTGGGATAGTGTATGCTTTATACCAGGTCTTAATTTATGGTTATGGAAAGGGATATTGAGAAGGTTGACTCCCTCGAGAACAAATTCAATGAATTCTAGGTGACCATTACCACACAGCTAAAACAAGTATTCAAATTTATAAAGACGCCTTGCGGACCCATAAGGGAATAACAGAGTGTTGATGCACACATAGAAGGAGAATCCAACCATCACACAAATTTCCATGGATATCACCAATCTTTGAGCCATCGGACACCCAAGTTAGAAATGTACAAATTTGATGGATCTAACCCTGCAGTATGGGTGGCACAAATGGAATAATATTTCCTCCTTAATAATATCTAGGAGGATGTAACTAAACTACATGTGTGAGCCCTTTACTTGGAAAAAGAGAGATGGCAATGGTGGCAGTGGAATAAAAGATGTTATCCAGGGAGGCCAACTTGGGCCATGTTCACTAAAGACATTTGTGATTGCTTTGATCGGGACTCTCACATTTTGGGTCTTCTTACTAAGCTCAAGAAAACATGTACAATACGGGAGTACGTTGTAACCCTCAAACAATTAGCCATCTAGACTGAGGGACTAGCAAATTCCTTTTACTTGGAGTGTTTCATCAGTGGCCTAAAGGAATCCATACAATCCTGTGTCTAAATGCATCACCTAGCTATTTGGTTGGAATCATGTCTCAAGGCATTATATGTAGAAGTTTCTTTAAATTCCCAATCTAATCGTCTAAATTTTGTCGCACGACACATTCCACCCCTCCTATGGGCCCCACCAAAACACTTAAGGTTCAAAAGGTGTCGCCGAAAAAAAAGGTCGAAAGATAGAAACAAGGACTCTGTTATTACTGTGATGACAAATACTCCATGAGACATAAATGCAAGGAACCAAAATTATTTCAAATTGACACTACTGAAATAGCTTTGTCGATGAAGTTAAATCAATTGAATTTCCTAAGGAGGAAGAAGGTGAACCCATAATAGTCCCAAACACAGATACTACTGCTACGCCAGATGATTCATCATGCACTCCATGCACTAGCTAACATTTCTTCGCCCCAGGCTCTCAAAATCCGCGGTTTTCTTAAACATCATCTAGTAGTGGTTTTGATTAATAGTGGTAGTAACCATAACTTTGTACATAAGAGAGTAGAAAAAGTTATTCATTGTTTTTTCAGAGTGGTATCTAACTTCCAAGTCCTTATCGTTGATGTGGGGACTATGAAATGTGAAGGACGTTGTGAAAATATTAAGCTTCAAATGGAGGATTATCACCTCAAAACCCACATGTTTTCCATTGAAATGGGTGGTTGTGGCATTGTACTTGGTGATTCATGGATCCTCACATTGGGCCCTATCACAATGGACTTCCCAGAGTTATATATGAGCTTTAAGTATAACGACCAGACTCATACATTGTGGGGACTCCAAGTGGGTGCTCCTACTATCATCAACTCGCATCGAATGGAGAATCTTTTAAAAAAGGGTCATCATGGGATAATAGCATAATTTAATTCCATCCATGCCATTGAATCCACTCCTCCTCCCATTCATCCCGATATGTAATAGGTATTAGATCGCCACTAGTAGGTCTTAAACAAACCTAAAGAGCTCCCACCCTCTAGGGGTGAGCATGATCATAGCATCCCTCTATTCCCAAGTACCCAACCACCAAATTTTCACCTCTATAGATATCATTTTTCACAAAAGAATGAAATTGAAAAAATCATTTAGGAGCTCTTCGAAGTCATTTTTATTCATCCTAGCACCAAACTTTATTCATCCCCAATGGTCATGGTTTTAAAGAAATAAGGTGAATGGCGCAGGTGTTCAGACTTTTGGGCCCTTAACAGGTTCACTATTAAGGAAAATTTTCCTATCCTAGTAGTTGATGCTATTCTTGATGAACTGCATGGTGCCAAGTATTTTACCAAGTTCAACCTTCGCTCGGGCTATAACCAAATATGGATTAAGGAAGTTGACATTCCCAAGACAACCTTCTAAACTCATGAAGGCCATTATGAATTCCTGGTCATGCCATTTGGTCTTTGTAATGCCCATCCACTTTTTAGAACCTTGTGAACAACCTTCTAAAACCATATATCAGAAAATGTGTTCTGGTATTTTTTTATCTCATTCTCATCTACAACATAACATGGGTCACTCACCTTCAACATGTTGAACAAGTATTATGATTGCTCCAAGATCATAAACTATTTGTAAAATTATCTAAGTGCTCCTTTGGCATGGAAGAAGTAGATTATTTGGGACACATTTTGGGTCATGAAGGAGTGATGGTTGATCTAAAATAGATTTAGGAAATGAAATATTGGCACCAACCAAAAACATTGAATATTTTGCGGGGATTCTTGAGTCTCACATGTTATTATCACAAATTTTTCTGCAATTATGGACGTGTTTCTTGAACCCTCTCTAATATTCTCAATAAAAATTCATTGCTCTGGACTGACACAACTCAGTAGGCCTTCTTGGCTCTCAAACAGGCCATGTGATCCACTCCAGTATTGGCCCTACCATATTTTACAAAACCTTTTGTGATCAAATGTGATGCTTCAGGTACATGAATCAGTGCAGTATTAATGTGGGAAGGTCAACCATTGTATTTTACGAGACAACAACTTAGTGGTAAGCATCTGGGTAAATCTACATATGAGAAATAAATTATGGCCATATTACATGCAATAGACACATGGTGACCATACTTATTGGGGCGTCGTTTCAAAATCCGCACTAACCATCATAGCTTAAAATATTTCCTTGAGCAACGTCTATTGTCACCATAACAAAATAAATGGCTCACAAAAATGTTGGGTTTTCATTATGATATAATTTACAAGAAGGGGTGTGAAAATGTGGTGTTTGATGCCTTATCATTCCAATTTAAGGATGAGGGCACCCTTTTATCCCTCTCTCTACCCATACTATATTGGATTGATGAAGCCCAACATGAATGGTTCTCCCACCCCTCTCTATCCCAATGCATTAATAGACTATGAGTTGATACTACTTCCTCAAAGGACTATTGTTGGAAGGATGAACTTCTTCACTATAAGGCTAGGGTAGTACTATCGCCGAACTCCACCCTCAAAACCCACATATTGGAAGAATTTCACTCCTCTTCGATCATGAGACATTTAGGCTTTTAGAAGACTTATCCATGAGCACACCACTCTTTCTTTTGGACCGACATGAAGAACTAAATTCTTGATTTTGTAGTGGAATGCGACATATGTTAGAAAAAAAAAGGGAAAATTATCAAGATATCGGGAACCTTACAACCCTTTACACTCCCTATTTATGTATGAATAGATGTCTCCATGGATTTCATTACATGTCTCCCAAAATCAGGGAACAAATCAATCATCATTGTGGTTGTTGATAGGCTTTCCAAATATGCTCATTTTTGCGCTCTACCACACCCATTCACCCCAACATTGGTGGCTCAAGTTTTCATGGACAAAATATTCAAACTCCATGACATGTTGACTTCCATTATGTGTGTTAGAGACCGCACCTTCACCAACAAATTTTGGAAGGAAATTTTCAAGCTACAAGGCATCAACTTCAACTAAGTACAACTTATCATCCCCAAACCGATGGTCAAACAAAAGCAGTCAAAAAATGTTTGGAGACTTGTCTGTGGTGCTTCACTTCAGACAAGAAACATCAATGGGTCTAGTGGTTTCCTCTAGCTTATCGGTGGTATAATACCAACTATCGTGAAGCCACCAAGATGACACCATATGAGGCAGTGTATGGCCAACTCCCACCTTCACCAGCTTCTTATATTCTTGGAGCTTCCAAAGTAAAGGTGGTTGATCATCTCTTGCAGAACCATGTTTCCATGATAAATCATCTCAAAGAAAATTTATATCAATCTCATAATAGAATGAAGCAACAGGTCAACCAACACCTTAAGAGAGGTAATTTCAAGTATGTGACTAGGTGTTCTTGCGACTCCAACCTTATAAGTAGACCTCTCTCAAAGAAAAGGGCTGCCAGAAACTAGCACTAAAATTCTATGGGCCTTATCAGGTGCTTTAGCATACTAGAATAGTCGATTACAAACTAAATATACCGACTACTTGAAAAATCCACCTAGTCTTCGATGTATCCTACCTCAAGAAAGTTGTGGGGAACAATTACAGGGTTCAAACAATTCCGCCATAATTGCATGAGGAAGGTTCACTTTCGCTCTGCCCAGATCAGGTCCTCACTACTCATGAAAGACATCTCCATGGATGCACGATCAAAGAAGTCCTCGTCAGATTGAAAGACACCTCTCTAGAATATACGACATGGGAACTAGCCATTATTCTTCAAAAGTTTTCGCAGCTTCAACGTTGAGGAAATAGTTTCTTTTAATGGGGAAGGGCATGTTAGGGTCCAACCCTAACCCCTTTATTTATGTAATTAGCCTGAGGGGCCTAGTCAGAGTCACAATTAGTTAGTTGAGTCAATAAATTCCTCAAGAGTTTATCCGTAGTAATAAAAATTGTAAGTGGTTGACCCACATTATAAAAAAAGGGACCACAATATTATAAACGTGCAATAGTTAATAAATAAAGTGGTTAACCTGTATTATGCAATGGACCACTAGTATTTAGGGTTTTTGATGTCATAAATCTATAAATAGTCTTAAATATCAGAGGAAGAATCATCGAGTGTTATTGTAATTGAGCTCTGCTCTATTGGAGGTTTCCCCCTCAAAGAGTCAAGTGAACATTTTATTATTCTTATGAATAATAAAATGGCTTTGCATATTGTCTCAATTCAGGTGATATTTCTGTGTTTCTGGAAATACTGTTTCATATTTCTGGCATTTTTTTATTCTCATAGTTCGCATGCATAACAATCTCCCAACTCATCTGATACGTCTGCTTAATGAATGATTAAAGTGAAAATTGGAAATTATGATATAAACGTAAATTTGATTCTCTTATTTTCAAGAATAATATATTCTCTACTTAGCAAGGCCAACAACATGAAGGTGGAAGCTCATATGGCCCCTCCCCCACTCACACCACTCTCAATTCCCCATACCCAATCTATCTATTATAATATATTTGAAAGAAACACAATAACATTCAAACAAAAAAACTAGGAAAATAAAATTTTAAGGTGAATTAAAGAGAAAAAAACAACTAAAAACAACTAAATACATACCTCACACTTTTAAAAATTTTGATATCATTAATCTTCTTCCTCTTCCATATCATCAATTGTATCATCCAGTTGAAACCTGTGATTGTCTTGCTTCATTTGTAGATGGTTTTCATCTAAATAAATCGATAAAGAAGATAGAAAGTATTGGAAATGGTAACACTAATGAGATGCTATTTTGTTAAAAAAAAGTATCCTAAAAAAATTAATACTTGGAACAATCATTGACAATATTATGTGCTCTATCTTTATTAACTTCCACGAAGGAATGTTATTGTTGATAACAAAAATGGGCCACACCAAGTAAGTGGATCTAGCCTCTCCAAATGGATTTACACCATCAGCTGCTAATGAAAGCCTGAGATTATGAGGTTCTCTTTTAAACTATGGAAACTTTTCCTCTATATTCCTAAATACATATCCATCTACAGGAATTTGAAGAACACCATCTTCACTTCTATTCCTTGGATGTTAATCCATAATTTTTTCTATGCTTTTGCACCTAAACATTTGTTGCAGACATGGAATTAAGGAATATATTGAAGAACCTTGCGAGGCACATTTTTTGTTACTTTAGCAGTTTTTTATCTACTCTCATCACATTTTGTGAATTTTTCCCTCAACGCATGTTCTTTATAATAGCTAATATCATAGTTAGGGTATGCATGAATAGATTGATACTCCATTAGAATAAATTTCATAACATCATACAAATATCAGTAGATACGAGGTAAAACGTTTGATAGTGGTAACATAAATTCACCTAATAATTTACAACATAAAAAAATAGTAATGGTTAATGTACTAATTTTTCATCCAAATGTTACAAATTAACGAAATGATGAAGATAAACGCAAAAAAATGGAAAAATTAATCGATTTACCATGTATATATTACTAAATGTCAGTAAATATATTACATACCTTAGGATTGTTGTCACACATGTGTTTGAAAAACCATTCACCACCTTTAAGTTTACGAGCAACAATAGAGAAGATATAAAAGATGTTTTTGAGCCTTCATAAAAAAGGTTTAGTTTCCATTTCGAGTTCAAGTAAATCAAAAGAATTGTCATCATACTGGTCATCATCATCATCCATTCCAGCATTATTAAATGTACTCCTGGATCAATCTGTTTGTCCCATATTCTTCAACTATGTTATCATCATCATTATCTTCTTCCATAAGATCATTAGCTTGATCCTCAATATTAATTGCTCCATGTTCTTGAACATGCACTTGTACTACAACCACCTCTTCCTCATCGAGCGATGCCCCAGTGGGCCGATGATCCGAACATCAACGGGAATGCAAAAAAATACAAATATAATCATAAAAATAGAGATGCAACAGAAATAACACTTCATTTCATTAATATAAAAAAACTGAAATATGCTTATATACAAAATGGAAATAAACTAGCTCGGGCGATTGTAGCTTATCTTTGAGAAGAAATGTGGTGGCTACATGCATTTGAACTATGTTACAATGAGGCTCGGGTTCCTTTTTACTATTGAACAACAATGGAAAACCCTAACCCCGAGAGATGGAACGCCAAGGGTTTGTGGGCCACATTGGGGTTAGTTGGGAAAAAAACTTCCCGGGGTCATAACTTGGTAATATTATCTGTGTTTGGCGCATACGATACCTCATTGGAAATATCTTTATGATAACTAAAGGATTTGTGAAAGGCCCCTGACTATGACTACATGCCTATTGCAGACCTCAAAAAATGTTATTTAGGGGTTCAAAACTACTCCGGAAGTTCACAACCTGAAAAATGGCTAAAAATAGTAAACTATGTTATAAACAAGGAAACTGATGAAACTGACTGGAGGTCTAGGTCGAATAGGTCGGTGGAAACCAATATCCACCTGGGTCAGTCCTCCCTCCTTAGGAAGTAATGGTCCCCAATGTGTGCAAAGCCTCCATGAGGTGTGGAAATTTCTGTTGAACCACTTTCGTTGTTGAAGGAGTTGTCTTGCTTTAATAACTTGATATAGCTATATCCTTTGTTGTTGAGTGTTCTTAATCTATGTTTCCATGATCTGATTGGTCATGTCCTATTCCATGTAGTTTGGGTTTAACTCCATTCGTGTGAGTGGTTCTGTAATGTCGAATGTGTCAAGTAATGGTGGAAAGTGTGGACAAAGGCGGTCCACATTGAACACTAGGTGAAGGCAAAGGAATGATGGAATATTGAACTCGAAGGAATTTTCCCCTATATCCTTGGTTCTGGTGTACGATCCATATTGGAGCGGACAAAGCTTGCGGTGGGGCCCAGTGAGGCATTCCTTCTGCAAATGTAACCAAAATTTGTCACCCACCTGGAACTTGTGTGGTAGCTGATGTTTATCATGTTGTTGCTTGTAATTATCATTGGCCCTATCCAATATCTCATGGACCTGCTGGCAGATGTGTTGAATATGCTCAATGAAGTTTTTATCCCTTTCAATTTCATACTGTACCTGAGTCAAATTTTCTTGAGTAGCTGCAAATGGTATGGCCACATCAATGTGACATAGTGGCTGGAATACCAATCCCACCTGAAAGGGGCTATGTCCAGTTGAGATATGGAGAGCTCTATTGTAGTTGTGTTGGAAATAGGGGAGGCTTTCATCCCATTTGCATGGATATTTAGATTTTTACATGTGTATAATTTGTATGATCATCTAGGTGATGACCTATGTTTGGCCATTGATTTGGGGGTGGAAATCTGTGAACTTAGTGAGCTTGGTATCCATCATCGACCAGAGGCTTGGCCAAAATTTACTTAGGAACATTTTGTCTTGATCTAAGATAATGGATTGTGGGACCCCGAAGTGTACCCACACTCGTTAAAAAAGGAGCTTAGTTGTGGATTATGTTGTGATACTCTTCTTATAGGCCACTAGAATGGCCATCTTAGAGAATTTGTCGACGACCACGAAAATGCAGTCATTTCCATGTTTAGTATAAGGAAGGCCCAACATGTAATCCATGGAGATGGATTCCGAAGGTTGACTAGGAGTAGGCAGAGGAGTATATAGGCCTTTCTTCTTGATGGTCAGTTTGGCAATGGCGCAGGCAATGTAGGATCTAATATACTTCCCAACATCATGTCAAAGGTTCAGCCAATAAAAATACTTTTGCAACACTTCCACTGTAGTGTTCCTTCCAAATCATCTTGGCACGCTTACTTGAAGGAACAAAGAGGTGTCCCATGTGGCACAGCAGTGCATCCTGGAAGTCAAATTTTGGAACTTTCTTTCCTTCCTATTAGAGTCAATTTTTCAGTGATCAAATATAGCTCTTTTGAGAGTTTTCCATTAGGTTATTAGTCAAATTTTTTTTCTTTTTCAATTAGTCATCAACAATAATTATGGTCAATGAATGATTCATATCATGATATGATGCTCCTTCACACTATTTCATCTCCATTCAGAGGTCTAAAAGTTATTTCATTCCATCACATATAGGTACAAGTCTAGGGTGTTAACTGCCATAGAAAGTCTTCAGTTTTTTATTATTAAAAGGGGCAGTTTAAATTCCATTTCATCCATAAAGGTGTATTTTAAGGAGTAAGCATGTTTTATATTCTAAAAATAAACTCTGTGTCATGAAAATTCCATACTCTGTCACTATATCTGAGAGGGAATACAGATTTTTGCAGAAGCAAGATATTTTCGAAATCATATACTTATCAAAGTTTCATATTTAATATTTCGAAAATTATTCTTTAAATCATAGGTTATAAATCCTATGTGTTTTACTCTGTCATTGTCATTCTCCACTACCATTACTCTCCACTACCTAAGAAACACGTTGAATTCATGTATTCGCCAGTCATTCATGTCACTTCATACCCCTACCCCACCATTTCATTTAACTCCAGCACACATTAATCCTCCCCCATCTAGCCGATCATCCATCACATCTCCATTTCATCCAACAACCCATACTAGACTTCAGCCCCACCTCATCGTCCGAGAATTAACATCGGGGGGGGGGGGTGTTCCGAAATGAATGGTATTGAAGACCAACCCCACTACTACATGTCACGAGCAGGTGATTTCGCACCCCTCCTGCGCCCCACCCCCCCATATGGAACTACTTACCACTATAACACCCCTCTAAAATCTCGCTTACCCACTGATATTAAACCATTGCTTCCTCTTGCCAATCATGTCATTGATGATGTGAACTATGAACCATCCAATCAACTTAATTCCCACGTTTTCCTAACCATTAGCCAATTAATTCAATGGCTAACCGTTAGGCAACGTACCCGCGCCCCTTTTCAAATGGGAAATAACCCAATTTCCCATAAATTCACCATTAAACACCTATTTTAACTTTTACTCTACTTTTCAATATGTTTTGCACAAGATTACGAGTTTACATTTACTACCAGATTTCCAGAGATAAATTTTACCAGTGTTTGAAGCCTTCTATTATGACTGTTGATTTTCTTCCAGCCTGTAGAGATTTTCCTCAAGTATCGGCTTGTGTTTTCTATCATAGAATTCTTGTTTTCCGCTATTGCAATAGAACCAACCATGCCTCCAAAAAACAAAGGACTTGAGCAACCAGTAAGTCTACTATTACATCCTCTAGTTGATTTTCATCACATTCCCTTAGCAGACAAAGATCACAAAATACATGAAACCTTGTTTGACATTAATATTTTTGAGTTATATTGCTGATTAGAAGAAAAATACTTGGATAAATCAGATGACATAGGACTATGGGATTCTAATCTCCCAAATTTCATCTTTCCTCATACCCATAGTGCTCCAGAGTTCGTTAGAAGATGTCAAGCTTGGTATATGCCAAACTCGAGAGCTATTATCACTTATACATGAGATATTTTAGTGAGTATTAATGCCCAAACTATTGAAAAAATGATGCAAGCCCCAACCACAGAGAATTCTATCCCATTTTCCCAAGAAGCCTTGATAGAAATATACCAAAAGTTAGATTTTTCAAAGAGAGCTCAAAATCTTGAGTTATTCATGACTGAAAATGACTCATTACCTAAGAAAAAACCTCCATTTCCATCATCCATATTCCTTGAAAGGTCCAAAAAAATCATTACAGTTATTTCCTACCTTCTTGGTTATTACTCAAACCAATGGGTAGATGAATCCATCATAGGATTCCTTTCCATATTCTCCATTGATTCCAAACCCTCCATCATTTTCAATTTCAGTTAGTTTATTGCGGATTCTATCCATGATCAGTTTGTGAAATTCACAACTAAAGAGGTTTTCAGTTATTCATCTCTGTTAGTTTACTTTTTCTTGTAGTCTCAGGGAGATAAATTTTAGTTTTCCCTACAGAAATTGGATGAGGAAGGCAACCAACAGTCAATCATTTTCTGGACTTCATTAGTCATGAAGAAACATAAATAATATTCATATAAACATTTTGTGGAATTTTTTTTGCATCCAACACTCAATTTTTTAAATAGCACTCCATAGCCAAGAATTAGTGAAGAGATTAGAAAGGTATTGCAACTGTTAGATAAACCTAGAACAGGGGATTGGTATCTTTACCAAAAATATACAGAACTCAGAGTTTATGGATGTGAACTTCCCCCTTCTAAGTTTCCCAAATTCCTCCCCATGAGGATTTTGCATTGGAGTATATTAGACACATGATTAATGCAGATGAAGTGCATTTTGTCTCTGCTAAAAATAAATCTCAATTTAAAATCAAAACACAGATAGGTCCTTTTATCTATAATAGCATGACAACAGGGGAGGAAGCAGATAAGTTGTTGAAAGAAATGCAGTTTAGCCCAAGTTTTACATGGTCTTATGATCCAGTTGGTGTCATTTCCAAACTGAGGGTGGAAAATAAATCTACAACATATTTGCATACACCTAGACCAGAGATTGAAAAGTACATGAATAAGCTTGAATGGACAGAAGGTACACTACAGGAGGCTGAAGAGAAAACACTATCTACATCAACATTACAAAATCCTATTGCATAGGAAAGAGTAGGTAAAAGAGTTAGATAAGTTAAGTCATCTCCAATGACTGATTCATCTAGAAAAGAGTTTAAAATTCACTACAGGAAGAAAAAAAAGCTAAATCCAAAGGTCAATACCAACAAGGAGTCAGAGAAAGAATTAATCATCGTTACAAAAGAGACACCTCCTTCCACACAGGCATGTGATAAAGGCACTTCTACTACTCCTACTACTTCCACAGTTTCTAAATATCAGCAAACAACAGCTCCTAAAGATCAACAAAAAGCCATTCAGACAAGCACAATTTCTACAGGGGAAAAGGAGAAGATTGTATTTGACACTTTCGAAGAGATAAAGCAGAAGAATGAAATGTTGAAGACAAGTACATCTAACTAGTTTTGAAACAAACTCCTAGTTCAAAAATTAGGCTGCTTTCATCCTTTGATTCAGAAAAGGGAAAAATGCATTTTGCATTTCTTCAAGCACAAATCCCATAGCTAAAGTCTGAAGAAAATTATAAGAGGGATACATTTGAATTTGACACAAAAGAGATTCATCCAATAGATAAAATGGAGCTACATAAGCAAACTTGTGAGATGATTTCATCAACTCTCACTACTACTACTTTAAGTTTATCAAAACTCTAAGTTTCATTGGAAAATGTACAGTCACAGTTGAAAATGGATAAGGTGTCTTTATTTGCAAAGGACACAAGAATCAAGACTCTAGAAGATCTAGTGGTAAAACTTGGATATGATCCATCCAATGTGAATTCAATTGAATAAATCATCACTAGTAAAAAATGGCTAATTAGTTACTAAAGAAACGACTAAAATTTGCATATAAACGACTATTTTTCTGTCGGTGACCAATAGTAGATAATTTACAATATCTTATAACGTGACCAAATTTTGGTCGTTTTTAGCATAATCATTAATTGGTTATCTCAATTTTGTTGTCTAGTTGTATATTTGGTCATTAATTTAGTCGTTGATTTAGTCATTGATTTGATCATTAATTTAGTCATTGATTTGGTCATTGATTTAATATTTGACTTGGTCATTAATTGTCACAATTAATGACCAAATATACAACAAAATATATTACTATATGATCACCCAATAAAACCAATTAATGATCAAAGAAATATGACCAAAATGTTGGTCGTGTTATAAGATACTGTAAATTAGCTACTAATAGTCATATATATGCAAATTTTAGTCATTGTTTGAAACCAATTAATGACCGAAAAAATATGACTAAATTTTAGTCTTGTTATAAGATACTGTAAATTAGCTACTAATAGTTGTATATATGCAAAATTTAGTCATCATTTGTAGTCTCAAATTTATCATTTGCAGTAGTTATTTATTCATTGTATAAACGACTAATTTAGTAGTTTATATTCATTTTGTTTACTTTCATTAAAAATCATTATAAATGACTAATTTAGTATATTCATTCTATTTATGTTCATAATTAATCGATATAAACTACTAATTTAGTATTTTTAAATTGAATTTGTGTTCATTATTAATCAACATAAATTAATTTGTATGATTTAAAAAATGTCATACAATGTGCATGTTCATCTAATATGAAAACACAAAGTTGCATATTTTAATTACAATACTAAACAATATCAAGTGCAACTATAAATAATTTCAACCACATAAATTATATTATATTAAATTTTAAAGTATTACAATATGATTTTCCAACTTAATATTGGTTGGACTACAATTTACACATGAAATGGTGTTTCATCACTTCAAAACATTATCGTTGTCCTTTCAAGGCATTGCAGGTGAATTCACTAACTCTGAAGACTTGAACATTAGTATTTATATGTGTGTCTTATGTGGGATATTGGCTCTAAGAGTATCACCAGACCAGTTCTCCTCTGTCTCTTTTTGCATTTGTCACTCCAATGTTATTACTCCCCTCTTTTTTCAATTCATGCTTCTTACCATCAATACTGAGTTCATTTTCTCAAAACAAAAGAAGATACAATGCAGAGTGTAAAACATGAAATACAATGAACACTAGAATATAAACTAAATTATACTATAAATAATTTATACGACATATACCTCAACATCAGCAATGTTAAAGCCATTTTTCCCCATACAAGGAAGAAACTCGAACAATTTTTCTTCATTGGGGCGATAATTTCCACTATAATGTGACCAGATAACTTGTACAAACAAAGCAAATAAACTATCACCATATATAGAAAAGAACACCTTAGTAACTTAGTATTCAAATTTCAAGGAAAGCTTAAGAACAATCATGTCAACTATGTTATATGCTAAAAAGCTCAAGTTGTAGATAACTTGTGAAAACAAATAATCTGAGGTGCAATGTTTAATCCTTGTCGTTTTATTCAGAAAAACATTTCATTTTCTAACGCATGAACTTATTCAAGGATATAAACAACATGTACTCAATAAAAACATGAAAGTAAATTTTTCTGATAGTCATAAAAATATTTTAACACAAAATAGATATAAGGATTCCAATCAATATAGTGTAATACTAATTTCATCTTCAAGCTTTGGTTGTTGTTTAAATGAACATGGTACTAAGTATTTTCAATTTCATAGTTAAAAGACAAAACAAAATCAAAAGAAACATCCAAAATACAATCAAACAATAAAGAGAGGATATCATGGAATGGAAATTGAAATTATAAAATAATTGTTTACCTGTCCACCGATGTTGTGTCTGGCATTCTTAAGACATTTTCTTTCCCAAAATTACCATGAGGTTAAATAATCACAACATTAAAAACCATAGGAATTCCCACTAGAAACATTTCCAAAGTCGATGGCTTAGGTGTATAAGTGATCTCTAACAGTGAATGAACCATATCCAAGATGTGATATGCATCGTCTCCCCATCCTTTTTCCAATCACATTTCCTGTAACCTGCCCACAATAGAGTCAAGTAACAATAAAAAAAAGACATGGACATTTCTTTTTATCTAATTATATCAATAAAGTTTGAATCTGATTTGTTTCATGAACATATTAATTCATATTTAAAGCCTTCTTAACATATGAGAAAGTATCAATCAAATAGGACATCAAAAAAATCGACCTCAATGAGGTCCTCAAACAATTTCTACAATATCAATATTTTTCTTGTTGTGATATATTGGGTAGAAAAAAGAGCATATCTACAAAATAAAAATGCATATTTTACTTATGGTCAAACTTTGTATATGGTGTATTCTTAAGCAGTTTTTTAAGATGTTCCTCTACCTTTACCAAAGTGAATTTTAGCTTGGTTAAACTATGTATCCTTTCATTCAACATCAAATTTTTCAAGATAAATGTCACACATTATTATTTCCCATTTCTCAACATGCTACATATAATAAATTGAAAGTCACATAAAACTAAGAGAAAACCATTTTCTAACCAAAATAAAC
This sequence comes from Pinus albicaulis, assembly GCA_034641835.2. NCBI lineage: Eukaryota > Viridiplantae > Streptophyta > Pinopsida > Pinales > Pinaceae > Pinus > Pinus albicaulis. The sequence continues at coordinate 152,837,497 of CM076573.1, forward strand.
AAACAAACAATGTCTCTAATAAAACTTCATTATAATATTAGAAAATGAAAAGAGAGTGGACCGTTTTTGTTGTTTTAATTTGCCTATTTTTGTTATGAAAGTTCTCGAGCTTCAAGAACCAACAAATGTGAGGGAAGTCGTAAATGTGGAAAAAAATATGTTGACCTAATTTGTATACTTCTTCAAAATTATGTGAATGATGCCATTTTTGGATGTGGTAAATCTCATAATAAGAAATGGCATGTATTCTAATAAATTACATTGCAATGAATACCATGGGCCTCCATGGGTTATAGGTCCTCATGAGTATGTTAATCTTTATGATGAGAGAGAGATGGCAACGATAAGTATGGGTGGTCCTAGTTTATATGGTGGATATCTTCAAACCAAGGTCGCCATCTCAATGAACGTAGGTTCTAACATGGTAAACCTGGATCTAGCCTTCACCCAACTTCATTCCATCATACTTTGTCAAGACTCAAGATGACATAATGGTTCTTCATCTTATAATAGGGTTGCTTTTGAGGTTATAAATAAATCTTATCCAAATCAAATGGATTTTTTGGCTCCAAGAGATATGGATAATTTAAATGATAAGGATTATATGTTTTTTTCCCAAGATTCAAATGTAGGGATACATTTTGTGGATTTTAATAATAAATAGAATGAGAGAAATAATCCATGAGGAGAATCTACAGGTCATTTTGATTATGGAAATACTCGGAGATAATAAGACTATTTAGGTTCAAATCAAAGATGGTGTTAATTCTTGTATCTCCTCAGTTGTTGGTAGTTTTTAAGGTAGGAATTTCAGTTCTTCAAGGGTGGGGACCTTCAGCATAATTTCATCTACTTTGGTCATATCACCCAAAAGCAAAACATAATCAACAAAGAGTAAATATGTCAAGTTTAGGGAAAATCATATTTGTATAGTTGTCAAGCTTATAGCTATTTTTTACTCTGTTATAACTCTGTTGAGACCACCTGCTCTACAATAAAAAATGGCAGAGGAGCCATTAGTCATACCTACCCATGGTCTCTTGTAGGCATGATAGAAGAATAGGCTGAGCCATTAATTAGAATTGCACATATATTGAGGAAAGACAATTCATTATCTAGTTAACCAATTGCACATTGAACCCTATATGGAGGAGTAGCCTAAATAAAGCCATTTTTCTCTATCATATGCCTTGGAAAGAAAAAATAACATTGCTTGTAATTTTTTGGTTTCATGTTATAAATTCATTCTTGGGAAACTCCTATTTCGTAATGTATTTGTTTCCCAATAAGGATGCACAATTGTTCTAATGACATGGAATCAGCTTAGTGGATTTTGACCCTACATGACCAAGGAACTCAAAAGCCTTGGGTGCATCAACAATAGCATCCTCCAATGAAAATATTACAGTCTCCAACCTAGAAACATCAAAATTATATATAGTTATAATTCATAATCGCAAATGACCATAGACTGTAGGAGTCCTTAAATAAATTCAAACTTAAATAAGAAAAAACACAAAATTTCACATTACCCTTCAGTAAGTTGTCCTTGATTTAGCAAGAAAGGCTCAGACTTGCATAAATGTGTAAGTAGATTCCCCAGAAGATCAATTTCAACATCTTTCCTGAAAAAAAAGTATCTAATATCCAAAGTGAAACCATAGTTGAATGGAACAATGGTGCTTTAAGGTCATCTACACAAAAGTTGCCTCCTTTAAATCTCTCACTCTAGATGGCATGTCATGCAAAATTAAGAAAAATTGAGGGAAAATTGTCGACTTCTCTAAAAGACATAATGAAAATGCATGGAAGCTTTGTAAAGGAATGCACCTGTAATATTATTTGATTTACATTTCAGCATTTTTCCTAAGTTGAACCTCAATGAGTTGTGAACTAAAAGTTCTTTGAGAAGAATGTTCTTACAGTTGAAATTCAGCATTTGCAGTCTTCCCACCTTTGTCACCAGATGAGTATGAATTCTTAAACTCTCTTATGTCATTATCCAAAACATTTCTTTCCTGGACACATTATTTTGAAAATAATGGCTTTTCTACAACATAATTCCTTGTCAAAGTTTCATCTCTCATACCAACTGGCATTCGGTCAGAACTGCAACCTGAAATCAGACTTGCACATATTCGTCTATTACTCAGGATGTGAATGGTGGAATATATGGTAGAACACTCTTAGCATATGGTAGAGGATTATCCCTCCCTCTTATTCCCTTGCCAAGACCTACTGTAGGACCAAGAGTCAAGTGGCCATCATCAGAAGCTCTGTGTGTTGAAGGGCTTGGCATAAATTGATTTTTAAATTGAGCCCTATCCACAATCCAAGCATCTTGACTAGTGAATCAACGGTCACGTGGTCCCATATGGGGTTGCGTCCCTTTAACCCCACCCATATGTGGAAGTGAACCTATCTGTGCACCTGCCATGTAAGGTGGCATCGTAGGTCCTCTCACACCATGATCAAGTGGTTTCACAAGTCTCTGACCTGAATGTCCCATATTGGTACCTCGAGAGTGGCCTCCCTGTCCATGTAGTTCTTGCACAACACCCTGATGCACTTCCTCTATTTTCTTGGGGACCTCAAATTTCTTCCTTTGTTGCCATCCATTCCTCCTCAGATCAATCAGATCCTTCAACATGAACCTTAGACTAGAGGGAAGCCCTTGGTTATTGGACATTTTTTCATCCTATCAAAGTAAGCATCAATATGTTTCTTTGCCTTTGAATGGTCAATAATATAACCAATAGTGCTCATTAGTTTGCACAAAGCTTCAACATTTTCCTCCTCTAGATGTTGAAATTCACCAATTAATTTCTTGATGCATGCATACATAATTCTTTCAGTCAAAATACTTTCTTTATAAAGCTCATTAATAAACCTTATATTTCCTAGCATTTGTCGTCGTGCTGCAACCTTCTTCTCCCATATTTCTTTTGCTGAAAGGATTTTTTCACCATGCTCTTCTTCTTGCTTAGCCTATGCCTCTTCTATTTCATCTTTTTCAAATTCTTCTTGACATTTTTTCAAAAGAACTAGCTTGAAAACAACCTTCTCATTATCTTCATAAAATTCTGGTATTCCTGTAGCAAGCTAAAAACTGAATTTTGCATACATTTCACAAAAATCTAGCTCCATCAAGGCTTTGTCAAATATTTGACATATTATACCATGAAGACATAATGCAGAGTTAATGTTCACTTCTTTGACCTGTTCAAAAATTTTCTCAAAGTTTTGGGGCGTTAATTTATTAAGGATGTGTGTCTTTGTTTCAACTGATCCCCATTAGAAACCTTACCCAATTAATATTGGTTCTATAATATATGAATTGTGGGTAGAGAACGTTGTGGAGGAGGAATCAAACCCTTCTGCGAACTAGAAGCATGTTGTCACCTATCAACATCAGAATTATTTCTCACTAGTCCAACTTGTGGAAGTGGTACTTGCACATAAGGCCCTCCAAGAAGGATGACATTCATACTCATTTTTGTTGCACAGGTATTTCTTATAAAGGCAGTATTATAACCTTGGCCAGTTTTAAATACAGAAGAGGAACCACTAAGATCTGCATCCATCCGCATATCACAATCGTTAACAAAAGCATCCACCAGCTTGGCCCATCTATCATCATCCAAAATGGCCATACTGCTCCCACAAAGTTTAAGTAGATAATTCCCACTCAGCTACCTGTCAAGTCCTATTGCAGTGCTTACTAATGCATCAACCTCTCCTACATGACTTGCAAGTGCTTGGGAATTTCCAAGTAATTCAATAATGTCTAAACAAATTTCAAAATTATTTGGTAGATCTTTTCACTGGTCCTTGATTGTCAATAGAAAATATTTGGAGTACTTTCTATCTCCTGAACATTCAGTAATAAAAATAGCTATTTGATTAATAGGAGTTGAAAGCTCGATTGCATCTTCCCAGTCGTCCACTTCTTTCAAGACTTGCTTCTCAGGCTCTTTTGAAGAAGTCTTACTCTTGACAACATTAGTTACTATTTTGGATGTTTCTGGAAGGTTCACATCTTCCTCCTCCTCTTGAATCTTATAAGCATTATATAAATCCCAGTGGGAGCTACAACATTTTCCTTACTGGAAAAATCCTTTTTTTTATTCTTTTTGTTGACAACTACTACCTTGGAAACATCACCAATATTTACAACACTATTCTTTGCAAAAACATTGGAAGAACTTTTATTCTCCTTTTCTAAATCCTTCTTGCCTTCACTTTCAATAGTAAAAGATGACACCTAAATTTGAGCAGACATTTCACAAATATCACTATTAGTGGTGGATACTTGGCCCTTATCTTGTGTGTAAATTTCCTTCACATTGGCATCTGAACCTTCCCCAAGTACTTTAGCAATATCATGGTTAACCCTAAATTTGTTTCTATATCCAGAAGATTGCTTGCAGTTAACAAATTTGTTACCAGATATAAAACCTGGGTTTTCCTCCAAATTAGCCATATCACATTTAGGGAGGATTGTTGTAGCTTTTTATTGTAATTTCCATTCAGACACCTTCATGTATTTGTTGTTGACTACTCAGATACAACTAACACTTCACCATTTTTCTCTTTGAGCATATTTTGATCAACAACCACTGTACCATTGTCATGTGTATCTAGTTGAGATGCCAACCTACTCTCATGCATTCCATTGATTTTTCTCCCCCCAACATGCAAACTAGCCTTTTCTTTTCCCATGACAGAATTGGAAAAATAAGTCAGCTCTTTGTTTATGTCAACATCAGGTGAACTTGACAACTCAGATGGGGAATCAGAAACCACAAAAGTCCCATGCTCAGGATGGATAACATTTCCAAGATCTTTCTTCTCTCCAATTACAGAATTAAAAAAATTATTGTTGCAGCTTTGTCTAGCATTATCGCTTGTTGATTCAAATTGTTTATTCTTCACATTTCTAAGTTTTGAATGGCTAGACCACGGTAACCTCCAAAAATTCCCTTTAGGGGTTGTAGAAACTAAATATAAGGGAAAGGATTGTGTCAAAACTCTTTTAGCATCCAAGTAAAATGAATTAATAATAGTGGCAAAGACAGTGATCTAACGATCAATTAAAGAAACATTGACATTGTTGTCATAGAAACTATACACCCTTAGTGAACCCAACCACACCCTGACTTCAGTTTGGGTGGAGCATGTCGAGCAATTAAGCCTAGTCATAATCACAACCTAGAAGAAAGAGGTAATGGATGTGACTATCATAGCAAGATATTAGAGCTTGTGGTGTATGAAGGTAACCACCGCCCTGATGAGCAAAGACACGAACCTTTGATCACGGTATCTAAGAAGAAAAAAAATTAGGCCTATAATTCTTGAAGAGGCAAATGCATCCTAAGTCATTGTGTTCACTAAATTTGAAATTTAAAACTTGAATTTAGACATACCTTAAATTTGCAAGCAAACTTTTTCAACCGTTTATACAAACTCATCATGTCTTAAAGGGATCAACAATGGTCGCTACTTAATGCAAGCCAATGAATGATTATATAAGTCTAACATTAGAGTTAAATTCAAATACAAACATGAACCAAGTGACTCAGATTCTATCTACACAAAAATATGGTAAGAAACAGAGCAATGAAAGTGCTCCTTTGTCTCTACATCACATAAGAAGCATCACTTGCAAATCCATTTTTCCTTTTCAATATGGAAATTCACCTCCATCCTCCACTAGTGCAAACAAACCCACTATTGGCAATAAGAGAAGTGTAAATCTTGTGCATCAAAGGGTCAAAATTATGTAAGCATAACCAATACTATCCAAGAGAAACATTGTGCTTGTGCATACAAAGGAAGTTGGAGATAGCCAAGCTAAATAATGAATACCTTAGAGATCTAGAGAACATAACATAGCATAGGAGAAGCCCATGACATTAAACTCAAGACTTGAGACCAATTTTTTGTGGATTTGCATCCTTACCAAAATGCAACAAAAACACATTCAACACAGTACCCATATTATTGGTAGATATGCCACCTGTGGAGCTATATGAAAAATTTATAGTCATGCATAGGCACTATGGTGTGAATTGAACTCAAGGAAAACTACTTATGGATATGTGACTTTAACCACAATGTCAAACCAATGCCTTCAAAAAGAAACCCACATCATATGTAATATACTCAAAAACACAAAAATTTAATAATGTCATTGCTAGAACATGATACTAGGTTTAAATTAAGAACGCTTTTCTTCATCAATTTTCCTACAACCACATTTCAATGTCACTGTCCTTAATTTAAACCCTGACGGGAGGAAAATTTATATCCACCACTAAAACTGCATAGGTAAATTGCATTCAATGAGATAGGTTGTTGGCAAGAGTGAAAACAATAAAAACATGATTATATTTTCATCAACAATCCAACCTATAAATATAGATATGGATACTCAACCTCGAAAATAAGGCTTCTGCACCAATTTTATGTGGAGAAACCATCAGGTCAATGCTTTTGGTCTACAACTTGACAAGGCCCTCCAAGGCTTAAAGTGACTCCACTAGGAATATTTGGATGCATTCTATTTGTTGTTTGTGGTCCAATTTGCACAGATTTCCCATGTAAAAGTGTTGTTGGACCTTTAGCCCCTACTAGTACATTTCCAAAACTTACGCCTGGAAAAGAAGGCATGGCTAAAAAATGCACATTTTCTCTATGATTAATTGCAAGATGATAATCTACAAGAGAGGCAGTTTGAGGAACACTTTAAGGTAATGGTTTCCAAACCCAGTGTCTAGGACCGGTGATAATGGATGGAACATGACCATTTGAAGAGGGGGTTTGGGGGACTTTATGCATTACACCACCATTCCTTAGGTGAGGAGGCTCATGAGGGTGTTGATTATTATCACTATTCATCCTTACACTCCCTAAATTATTACAGATAGAGGCACTAGAATTTTCTCTTGCACTGAAATGAATATCATGTGTTTGTCTTTGTAAATCTACCGATGAACCTCTATCAGTATTTATAACTATATTTAGAGCCACAATTGCACCAATGTGGTTTTCCTCCCTGATTTATGTTGTAGAAGAAACAGAGAAAATTCTGGCAATGGAAGTTGGATGAAGTAATGCACCAATGTGCATAGTGGGTATACACAAACTATTTCAGTAAGAGGGCATACACAAGCTTTTGGCATACATGACAACTCTTTATTACCCTGAGATGGATAGGATTCCTTCCATTATTTGGATGATCATTTTACATAAAACAAACCAAATGTACACTAGTTGAAAACTACTTTGATTTCCCTGAAGTCAACAAAGTTGATATCTGGTCTCTGGAAATATGTTGAAGTAAATGCAAAGGACTTGATGACTCAGGTATAATAAAAGTATACAACAGTATATAACAGTATTGACTCAGCTATAATAACAGTATATAACAGTATATAATAGTATTGACTCAACTATAATAACAATTGACCCAACTATAATAAAAGTATTTTCCAAGGAAGGAAATTGCAGAATTAGAAACCTTAGTGAAAATTTCCCTAGGATATTACATGAGATATCCATAATCAAAAACTCCATCGACAGTACCACAGACTTCAGCCTCTTCCTACTTGTAAATTTATTAAAGCAACAATACTTGTATGAAAATTCTTGTCATATAGATAAATAAAACCTGCAGAGCATTTTCTTGAATGGGAATTGAATAAAGAAGATTTTACTTGCCAGATTAGGGACCGAAACCATTCCCGCAACTGCAATTATTTGTGGCAGTTTATCAACTAGATTTTGATTTTTTTTCCTTCAGTTTTGAACAGTTTTTGAAGTGATATCTTGGGAAATATTGTTTGGGGCATGTTCAATTGGAGAATTGTCCATGGGAGTCAGAGTTTGTGAGACAATGTCAAATGAAATGAATAATGAGGAGCAACCAAAGAAGGGGAGTTACTTTGTTTTAATTCATTTTCTGTTGATATTGGAAGGCTCAGTTTTGAACAGTTTTTGAAGTGAGATATTGGGAAATATTGTTTGGGGCATGTTCAATTGGAGAAGTGACCATGGGAGTCAGAGTTTGTGAGACAACATAAAATGAAATGAATAAAGAGGAGCAACCAAAGAAGGGGAGTTAATTTGTTTTAATTTATTTTCTGTTGATATTGGAAGGTGATCTTATCTCAAGGAACCAACTAAGTTTTTTAGATCAATAGCAAGTTAGTTACTACAGTGACAGGAGATAAGAGCAGGCTGGAAATAATAATGAAATAAAAATTCACAATAAGAAAATTCTCAAGGGATGATGCACGCACAAGCTCCAGAAAATTTTATACAAGTTCAGAAGACATTTGTAGAAATGATCCAACAACTTACTATAAATTAGGTGCCTCAACTTGGAAAAATCACATTGAATGTGTCTGTAAAATATTAATATCCTAATTCCAACTATGAACTAGAAACATTGATTAGGGAAAACACTATCAGTTGATGAAGCTAGAGGCTTGAAGTTGTCCCATTGTACTCAATTTGTAACAATAGAACATAATGTTAGGATAATAAATTAACCAGTTCCATTTAAAATTTGGGCTATTGAAACCTACCAATACCCTTTCAACATCAATCAGACCATCATGATGTCCAAACGATTTTTGGAACTAGACATAGGAGAGGAGTGGGGGTATCTGAAAGAAGCCATCCCAGAATCACAAGAAGATCAACTCTTAGCTTCTAACGCAAAAATTACTGTAGATAGTGAGAAATCTAGCACTACAACAGGATGGATCTCTGTCAATGATGATGCATCTATGTCATATTTCAGATAAAATTCAAGTAAGAAATGATTTCCATAAAGACCATTGCACAGATTTAGAAGCACTTGATGATGAAGGCCCCACTTTCCATTTTTTCACTAGTGTATATACCACCTGCAATGCTCATACTGATGATATGGATGTGTAACAGTTTTCTCACTTTTGACTAGAACAACAATCAAGTAGCAGATTTGATGAAGCCCTAAACACATTTAATCATAATCTATTTGGAGATGCATTGAAACCTGAACATGCTTCTCAGGTTATAGAACTGTATTTTGATCAGAAAAAAGTGAGATAAGATAATTTTATATATCCAACGAATGACAATAAATAGGTCAATGGGACTGAAAGATACATTTAGTATGAGTACAATGTGGGAGTGCAAACACAACTACTAGAAAATGCCAAAGCTAAATCTAGGGTAAAATGAAGCAACGAAGAATACAATAATAGGACATCCTCATAAACATGTATATAAACTGATCATGTAGAAGTCTAAGTGAGGGTAATAAATCTATGGGCATTCATGGAAACACATTTGGCAGCTCAAAATTGCATAATGAGTTTGATCAAAACAGAAATATAACACCTACGCTACATTTTGATGCCGGTGATGAGTGTGGTAGAGATAAAGAGAGGTATGTTCTTATGAAAAATTGTGATGTGAAAATAGTGGGATGCTTTAGTCTAGCCATTACTCATTTTGAGGCAGTATTAATGACCACCCTATTGAAGAAGACAAATGAAAGTTTTCGACAAGTTTTTCGGCATGCTTAGCTGGCTTGCTACACTTGTACATGGATATGATACACTTATGTTCATTTGATTCCCCCTTGAAAACAACCTATATTTCCAAATGATTAATAGTGTGAGAAAAGGTCCTGAATGTAGAAGAGGAATATTAGCAGGAGGGTAGGAAACAACTTTCTACCACTCTTGCCATCACCCTAGAAGCCTTAGCACATGATGACATGGGTACCATGCCATGCCTTTTTTCTACACTGGAAAATGGAAATTCAACCAACATATGAAAAAATCCTAAGCGCAGATGGAGATAATGGACTAGACTGTAGTTATATTTTTCCTGAGAATGAGAGTAATAAGACACTCATTAATGAAGGGAAATCCTGAAGATCCCTTAAGGTTCAAGAGACCAACACTCCTATCTGTGATTTTGAATATGGTAGAAAATTTGGCACCCATAATTATGTGCATCTCTAATCAGCATTTCTTATTAAATTTGAACAGAACAGTGCAAGATCTAATATTTTTTCCTTTGACAGACATCCTACATATGACATGGACTCTGATGAGGAATAAAATAAGGTTGATCATATCATCAAGACGTTTTGTGAACCATATGAGACAAAGGCAAAAATTTACATTCCATTTTTTGAAGGCATCCTTATTGAAGATTAATAGTCTTGGCATATTGAAAGAACAAACCAATATCTAGGAAAATAAGACTTATGCAAACCCATAATTGATTAGCTACACAGTGAGAAAAATTATTTCTAGGTTTGTCTCTTATTGTTCATAGGTATGATAATTGATCTTCAAAGGAGTTTCTTCTCATAACTATAAATTATATTCAGGTAGCTTTAATTTCTCATATAAAACAACCCCCTGTCTGCAACGCTGATGTTCATGGTCAACATAAAATTATTCCTATGTTTGATCCATAAATGTTGGAACTTGCGAACTTGAGGATAACGATGGATATGTGGCTTGAAGTAGTCAAGTATTAGCTCCCATTATATTTCCTTGAATAATGTCTGCCACAACATGATTCTATATTTATGAATACCCTACCTATCAAAGAGTATTCCCATCTTGAATATGGGATCCTAAAGCTCGATAAAAAGATCCCAGCAAAATGCCCTGATCTAAGCCTAATTTATCTGAATGTTTCATTCATGAAGATGGGGCCACAAAAAAATTACTAAGAGAAATACCTGCAAAAAATTTATGGATGATTTATCAGCATGCATAGGGTTGAGCTATGGAAGGTCATTATTCATAAAAAATCACCCAAATCCATACTAATGTGTTGAATTTGATAATTTAGTGAAGACAAGAACGTCTCAAAGCTTAAGCATACCACAAATTCTAGCACTCCAAGGAAAAATGAATGAAGCCATCAAACTATTGCTTGCAAGGGTTCAAACTTCAAGTTAATATCCTTTGGCTCCAAGACATAGAGTGCATAGACTAAAATGATTACCAAAAATTAGTATCTCTGGGAAAAGAAGATGGTAGGAACTCCAAAGGGTTATAAATTAGCTCAATTAAAAATAAGCTTCACAAATAGGAAGTCATTTGTGTTTCAAGTTACCTTACACGTTCCAGAAGGGATCTTATAGTTATAATGGGGATAAGGCAACATATTCACCCAATTTGAATGAGTTTTCCTGTCATACTAGTATGTCACTCAACCCCTTTGATTTTTATTTCTAGATAAATAATCTCAAAGACTCCCCTCACACCTTAGGATGTTATAATTATTACTTCCAAGAAAAATGAAGATAGCTCTAATTAATTTCCTAAAAAACATGAATGACAAGGTAGAAGGACATACCAAGCCTTAAAAACTAACCCTGCCCAAAGTGATGAGTTGCCCTAGAAACACCATATTGTTGACCTGACTAAGTCTAGGTCAGTCAAGTCCAGTGTTGGAAACTCACAGAATCTTTGGCAACAGTTCCAACATTCCAAGTCAATAATGTCAAAAAATATTCCCAACCCTTGGTCAACTCATGCAATTAGTTTCCCAAACCATGCCATTATAACTTAGTCAACTCAAATTGTTCCCATTTCATATACATTGAAACCATCAACCAATCTAGATAAAGAAGATGTGCTTCAACAAAAAAACATGAATGTAGAAGGTGGAATACACATGGTAAATGCAACCCAGAAATAAAATCAACTTACAACTCAAGAATAGGCAGAACCTAGAAAGCTTAAGTCTTCCATTTGCAATATTGATGCTAATTCACTTCTAGACAAGTCCCCCAATCCTATCACACAAATTTATATTATTTTGGACTCTTTAATAAAAAATGGTAGTTGTCTCTTAAGAGTCTTTGCCAGAGTCAATAAATGTAAAGAAGCGAACAAGAGAATGTGGATCTCAATCATTTTCTTCATTCTTCCAACATCAAATAATAATTGAAGAGAATGTTTCCACTATTGTAATACTCGGCAAGGGAATTGTCATACAGAGATTAAGGAACTAAAATTGAAAAATGTCTATTAAGGATACTTTGATAATTTTTCAACAAAGATAAATGGTCATAGGGCATTGCTTCAAGTTTCAACAGACCTTGGATATTCCTCACATGGAACTTTAGGACTATATTATCGAGGAGGAGTGGATCTTTGGAGGCCATGTATTTCTTGGTCAATTGAAGACCCTAACATACTGTTGAAAGAAAATGAATTTTTACTTTTGAAGACCATCCACACCATTACTCGGTTCTTGTAATCACCCAATTATTCTTATAAATATACAAGGCAATTCCATCTTTCCTAGCATATGCTAAATTTATTGAATGATCAAGAAAGGTTTGTACTAACAAACTTGGCAGGGACAACTACTCCAACCCTATGACCAGGAAGTTGGTTGAGTGTTGATGTCCTTGGCTTGGAAGGTATTGATGCTAACTATTATCAAGGCTATATTAGGAAGTTGGTGTAGAGTCCTATCAAACTAAAAATGGAGGATATCTATTAAGTATGGTCCAAAAACCCTTCTTCAGGTAAATTCATGATAAGTATTGGATAATACAATGTATGAAGAAGAGGGAACATAAGAAACTTTTTTTTGGGGGAGATTTTGAAATTCAAAGCTCCTATGAAGTCTAAAATTTTTATGTGATTAGCATTAGGTAATAAATCCTTGAAATGGGAGGTCTTCCAAAAACCCTTCTTCAGGTAAATTCATGACAAGTCTTGGATAATGCTATGTATGAAGAAGAGGGATAAAAAGCAACTTCGTGGTGGGGGATATTTTGGAAAGCCAAAGCACATATGAAGTCTAAAATTTTTATGTGATTAGCATTCGGTAACAAATCCTTGAATTGGGAGGTCCTCCAAAGAAGGGCAGAACAAGGTCCAAGGAGATGTGCACCTTGTTGGAGAGAGGTGGAGACAATAGATCGTTTTTATTTACTAAGGAGGCCTTAATTCTACTGCTTTTTCTCACCACAAGCGGTAGGACATTTCATTCAATAGGAAAAAGAATTTATTCCTTGGTGGAGTTGACATGCAATGTTTATCTATGTTTCCCAAAAGATATTAAGATTAGACACATAACAGGAAATAAGAATGGCATGAGAATGATCTTTTGCTCAGGATTGTTCCATAAACATTTTTATCTTCCCAAGGAGAAAAACTCTCCCTGGAAACAATTCCAATTTAGATGTCTCCCATCTATCAATTTTCTCAAATTCTTGCTCAGGCGATTGTTAAGAAAACGTTGGCTCAAGAATTAAGATGATTTCCCTAGTAGAGGGAAATCTAACTCCAAAGTTTTCACTTGGTTAATTGGTCTATTGTCTAGGAACCCAAATCTCATGGTGGGCTTGGAATCAAGGATTCTAGTAATGGGTGCTAATCTCATATGAAGGCTAGTGTTAGGGAAGTATGAATGGTGGAAAAAGGTTTTGCAATTGCACAAAAAAAAATTCATACGAGAAAGAAAGTAGTCTCCAGATGATATTCTCCAAGCGAGAGGATGGCCATCCATTTGGAGACTTATGAAATCCGACATTCCAATAATAATGTATCAGTTTACCTGGATTTTAGGAAATGGTAAAATATAAATATTTGGAAGAATAACATCATGGGTCACCAGCTACTTGACTCTCAGGGATCTCACTCCTTTAAAGATATGATTGAACAACAAGGATAAAATTCCCTCTTTGACATTTCTTCATAGGACAGAGCTTTATGATTGTTGAGAGGGTGGGATTTTGGGGCTCCACCTTCACACGTGTTCCATTTGGTGGCCTCAATGGAATATAAATTGCATGGCTATGCCCTTAAGAACCTAGAGGAATCAAACTATAGCGGGTGGGGTTTAGATGAGTATTCATCTAAGCAAAGTTATGCCCAACAACTTTCTCGTTGTTCACTTCCCCACAAAGCCTCAATCTAGAGAAAAATATGGCATTCAGATGCCTTGTCAAATATTAATATTTCTATTGGGCCCTATCTTACGGAAACATATTAACCTCAGAAAATATGAAAAGGAGAGGAATCTAGGGTCCCTCCCATTGTGCTCTTTGCCTTTTTAGTTTGGAATCTTCTCATTGCCTATTTTTGGATTTCCATTTCATTATGGCGGCTTGGTTAATGGTGGTAAATGACCTTGAGAGTCGGTTCAAGTAGTCAAATTCACTGAAGAAACTATTTCGGACATGTTGTAGTCATTACATAAGGTCATTTCATTGTAAGCCTCTTTTGAAAGGGTCTAGTTTGCATTGTCTAAATTTGTATGTTGGAAATCTGGCTGGCAAAAATCGTGCCATCTTCCAAATAGATGATGATTGAAATGGAGATGGTGGAAATTAAAGCTAAATCAATGTTATCTAAACATCTTAATTCAAAAGGGATTAAATTCATTCCAGATCAAGATCTAAACAAGTAAGAACTTCATTTGTTGGATGAATTTAATTTTAAATATTCTTGTTCTTCTTCCGGACCCAGGGACCCAGGTAAGTATGTCCACAATCATGTTGGAAGCTTCATATAATTCCACAATAATTTCATCATTGGAGTCAGACTCAAAAAGCCTTCATTTTTTGTTTTGATCATTTCTTGAAATGAAACCCTGAAGTGGTAGGAGTCAATGGGGTTCTCATTAGTCTAAGAGGGAACATAGCATGTCCCTATGGTGTTGCAAATATCAGCATTGGGATATAGGAAACGCGGTCCTCCTCAAGACATGAGAGTTCCCTGTTTTATGTAATAGTTCTCACAATTAATATACAAATGAATTATATCAAAGCTAATAATCTCAATATACTTGATGGTCTTCTTATGTGCAAGGGAAATCTGATCCTAGTTGAACCTTCAATTAATTTACTGGTAATATACAATGTTATTACACCAAATTCTACAACATACCTTATCTAGAATATGGTATACAAAAGACACAAGAATGATGCATATAACCCTTTATTACAACATTGGTGTTTATATCGAGGCATTTCAGCTCAAAAATCTCCTTTTCCACCCCCAAATAAACTATTTTCACATGTAGATGTTGTTACTGGCAGCCTAAGAGAAGGGAATTTTGACCAAACCAGGTTACACAGTGTTCCAAGTAATTTCCCTACAATCAATACCATCGAAATGTCATTAGAGAGAACATATATAGAAAAACAAAATGATATTTATGGACCATACAAATAAGGCATTAAATAATATATTTTAAGCACATTTTGAGAGTCCTTCACGACATCTAAGCAAGCATTGCTACTTTCTACAATAAATATCTATTGCATAACCAGAACATTGAATAAGAGTCCAAGAGAAATGAAAAGTAATATGCATAATTAAAACAACAAGGCCATAACCCTAAAAGAGAAAACCTTTGGAAGGTGTTACACAACATTCTACAAAAATCACTGAATTTCCTTACTTAGGACTTGATACGCAATGAGAAACAATCCAAATCAATCAATACCATTAAAATGTCACTAGAGAGAACATATACAAGACAACAAAATGACAGCGATGGACCATAACAGGTATTTTTGATGTATAAAATCGGCTAGAAAAATAATATGGTGAAAGGAATAGGCCTGAATTAATATGGATGACAAAGGAAATTAACATATTTAAAGCACGTGCTCAGATTCCTATGAAACTTCCAGGAAAGCCTCGCTGCACTCTACATCAATTATCGCCAAAATGACATGAACATCGAATAAAAGTCCCACAAGATTATGAAAAGTGATATGCATGATAGAACAAGAGTACACTGTTAAAAAGCAAACCTTCAAGCAATCCAAAACACTCTACAAACATTGTTGAATGTCCTACCTTGGTAATTTATATGGATTCATTAACAACCCAAATCAATGGCTTGAAATGGATAAAATGACCAAACAAAGGAACAAGTCCTAAAAGGATAGGTCTTTATAATCTTCTTGTATGAAAACAATGTGGCACTTCCACACTAAAACACACATTTAGGAAAAGCCCAAAGAAACAATAAAAATTAGTCTGGGGAGATGAAATGAAAAAAATATTAATGGAATTGCAATTTCTCTACAAAATTTTCCAGATTTCGAATTTATGGAAGTTTTATGCCTTCAGTGTTGAAGAAAAATGATAAAGCATATTTCACTAATTGCAAATGAGTACATTATTACAGTATCCAACTTGCATAATTAGCTAGACAGTCTACACAATTAGAAGCATATGAAATTTCCAAATATTTGATAGAAACTTATCCATTTTGAAAATGAAGAATTCAATCATCCCACCTAGAAACTAAATGAACTAATGTTGTAAAGAGGAACAAATCATCATTACGCATCAAGAATTCACCAAAATAGAAACGTACAGTGTGAGTAACTCCGACCTATGACCAAACCCATGGAAAATCAAATTAAATTTGACCCTGTATGGATTCAGAGATTCACTAAATCCATGGTTGAAGGAATCATGCTAGTGAATTCAACCTAAAAAAGTATCTCAAAGTTCATGCACACAGTTTTGGCATGTATCAAAATCACAATCGAGGACTGTTTTATGGACATGCTTAAACTCAAGCTTTTGAGCATTGCACAGTGCAACTTGCTTGTACTATTTAGAATTTAGGTTGCATTTTAATTTGTTGCAGTACTTTAGCACAAGCCTTTCAACTTAGTCACACCCAATTCAATTCAAAATGGGCAGACTGAAGTGGACGAGCAACTCATCTAATGGCTACACATGGAAACCCAAAAATCATTAAGGATCACCATCTTATTCTATGTCTCTTCATCTTCCCAACACTTGTACAATAATGTTTTATTGGATATGAATAGAAGTGACATGAAATACTTCACCTTCCCTTTGGCTGTATTATCTATACCACGATTTCTAATAGTAAAAGGGTTAAGTTGGATTAATTTGGTATCAAAGAATTTTTTTGCAAGAAGTCACTAAATATTATACATAATTTATGGAAAAGACCCATTCTCATAGAACGAAGTAAATGGAGGAAGAAATGCAGCCTCATTGAACTACTCAAGAGTCAAAGCCAATGTTTCCCAATATGAATATGAATATTGAGTCTATGGATTGAATGCTAACTAATATCACCTGTTTGCTGCAGAATTTAACATCACGTGTTGAAACTTTACAGGATTATATCCACTAGAAACCCTTTAGAAGTAACTTCAAACTCAAAATCAAGTAGTATTGAAGGAGGCTTGCTAATGAATCTGGGTTCCTCTCTCAAAGTGGGAACAAATGTGGAGATTTCATCCCACGATGATCAGATGGACTTCTTGCAATTGGACAATTGGATGTGTTAGTTGGATTCCTTTTAGGAAGTACAGTAATTCACGTGTGAAGCTTTAAATTTTCCTTTGCAAAGTTATTCATGCAATGTTCGCAAAGAAGCTTTGCTATGTGAGAATTTACGTTATAACAGAGTGACCCTCAATGCCGCATAAACCATGACATGGAATAAATTCAACATCACACTACCAAGAATAAATTAATCTTGTTGATTATCATATGGTGCAACACCAATAGAGGCAATACAGGTCCAACCAAATAGTAAATTTCAACATCCAAAAGTCCAACCACTATACAATTTAGCAAAATGTGATGGACCAGAAAGCAAAACTAGCAACCAAGGTCATTGGTGGACTAATTTCACCAATTTAGATGGAGTTTGATATGCTCGACATTTGCACTCTTGCATATGCCTGTCAAAAATCTAGATTAGAATAGGCTACAAACAATTGGAGGAAGCTTAATAATGTTTTTTCCACTAATTTAAATTAAGGAAAGATGACCATTGCAAAATATGGTATGATCATCAATCCATTCAACAAAATTTTGTAGCAGAATACGGACACCACATTAAGGAAGAATTTTTTTCCCTTTTATCACTATCGATAAGTGCAATGGACATTCCAAAGATGGATGTTGGACACTACATTATAGAGAAGCATCAAATTTCTATCTTGATAGAGTAAGGAGTGAAATAGATATCCATATCTAACAGTGTGATGGATTGCAACTCTTTGATGGAAATTGTACATCCTAGTTACACAAAGAGTTGGAAACTATTCTCCATTATTATCTAACTTGGGAAGGATCTTGTGACTTTAGCGTTTTACATTGGAAACCAATGAGACATCATCTCAAAAGAAAGAATAAAGAAGCATAATTTACATCCAATCATGCATACTTAACCCTACCCCTTGGTTTTTCTTAGCAAGAAAAAGTACTTACTGAATGTGCATGTAAAAGTGGATGAAGTTACCCATATAGATAGATAATGAAGATGGAGTGGATTTTAATGTTGTTTCATTTGATGTTTGTGATATGATATTCAACTATTCATATCTCTGGGATTGAGATAGTCTATCATCAAAGCCTAAACAAAGACTAGTAAAAAAAGGGCAAAAATACTCAATGACCACACAACAAATATCCAACTCCCTTGGTGTTAATTCAACCACTAAAGGCTAGAGGCTAATAAAAATCTTCAATACAATTTTCTTTAATAGCCTTGTGAGCATAGGATAGTGCCACTCTCCAGTGGTCAACCAACAACAATAGCCCAAGGCCTTGTTGCATGCATATCCAACACGTATAAGAAGTTAGAAGAACAAAATAAGTTCGACAAGTTATTGTAGCACTATTTCAAGTTGTTATGGTTACTACACATGATGCCACCAAGCCATGCAGTCCAACACATCAATGAGTTGCAACAAGTTTTTGTGCTATTGAATGAGTCACTGTGTAGGGAATTGTTGTTGGAAAACTAGGAGATCAAGAGGTAGATACAAGACTTAATAAATAATGGCCAAATATGAACCAAATCATTGCTTTGTGGATCTGTTATTTTTTGTTTCCAAAGCAGGATGACACATGGAGAATGTATTATTCTTTGTTGAATAGAAACACCATCAAGAAATGGTATTCATTGTCATGCACCAAGAACCTAATTGATTACATTCATGAAGGTAATTATATTAGTAAGCTTAAACTAAAGTTTGGGTACAAATAAATCTGTATCAAGCTTGAAGATATATGAAAGAAAACTTTTGAGCCATGACAAGGATTTTTTCAATGGTTGGGGAAGTCGTTCAATATAATTTGTGCCCCTATGACATTCACAAGGATATTGAACAAAGTGCTCACATTTTATCTTAACTATTTTGTGATTGTGTACTTGAATAACATACTAGTTTTTAGTAAAACTTGGGAGTACCATTTGAAACACTTGGATCATATATTATTAGTATTATGAATAGAAAAGGAATTAATCAATACAAAGCAACATACATTCAAGCATACAAAACTAGCGGATATTAGATTTTGCAAGAACCAAGATTGATTCAACGTTGCTCTAAAAGACATTTTAGCTTTTTCCAACTAACCACTACTAAAGAACATTCATAACCTACAAAGCTTCATGGAAATGGAAAATTATCTAGAGATATTTCTTGTGTAGTTTTCCGATGTCACGCACCCTCTTAATGCACTAAAATGACCAATTCAATTTTAGTTAGGGCAATTCACAACAAATATTGTTCAAAGAGATCAAGTGTCAAGTTCTGACTACTACTATTATTTCCTTACCTCACATTCAACAAGCCCTCGATATCAATATGGATTCTTGGAAAAATGCCATGGGTACGTCATTGATGCAACATGAAGACCAGTTGCACACCACTCCAATAATTTTTCAAGCATTCTTAATTACAAAATATATGACCAAGATATGTACACGTTGGTTCAAAAAACACATCATTGTAGACATTGTTTGAGTGGAAAAGATATTTTCATTCATAGAAATCACAAGTCTCACCAATCCTTTGAACATTGAGCAAGATCAAGAATTCACACCACATTAAGTGGTCCAGTTATTTGCATTTCAATTAAGTGATGAAAAGGAAGAACGAGTAAACTAGCACATTACCTTCCATGACCACTAGCAATCAGATTGATAGTGTTGATAATAAATTCATAAGAATTTGTTCCCTTCATAGAATTTCAAATCCAACAAAACAGAAATTGGGAAAGTATACTCTACTTTCGATCAATGTAGACCATGAGAGTCAATTTCAATGGATTTCCTTTAGGTTTGTTGACAACTTGTAGGGGCAATGACTATCTGATGCTAGTTGTGGATGGCTCAATAAAATGAGACATCCTCCCATATATACTCCCATCTATAAAGGCACACAAAGCGTTTGAACCTTCAACCAAGATCCTAATCAAATAAAAAATCACACACTGAATTGCAAAAAGGTAACATGTACTTGAACCCTAAACCTTGTCAACTCAAAAAAAAATAAAAAAAACTCCTAATTCTTCTATGTTGGAAAAACTCAAAGTAATTATGACCATTTATAACTGAACATAAACCTCCATTTAATTTTGTTTCTGCAAGAACGTCTAACCAAAATCATATTGTCAAAGAACCAAACTCAAAAGAATGCATGGCAACTTTTACAAAGTTTTGTGAGAGCTCACATGTCTACGATGTAGACAAAACTGACTACACCAGGAATTGTATACTATTGTAATAGAATTTGGTTGCATGCATACCAATTGACATTGGGCCTATCCCTTGGTTTCTCAGATCTTCACAACCACTTTAGAATCGAACTTATTATTTCGTCTCATGAAAATTCCAATAGGAATCACATGCCGCAAAAATGCATACACCTGTAAAATATCTTCAATTAATTAGATTGACCCGAAACAACATGTGGCAACTACATCAATTAGAACTACTTTTCACTGCAGTCTCCAGTGTATAACCATCAAGAGCATGCATTGTTGTTAACAGTGAGAGTAGCCATAGCTCATTCACTGATCTGCTTTCTGGGGTTTTTTAAGGAATAAAAAAAAATGAGCGCAGAACATAATGCACATCTAATGGTTGTGGGGCGATTCCCCGTCATAGGATGCACATTTAGGGCAGGGAAGGTAGATAATTTTCCCTTTAATTTGATTAATTATTCATACAAAATTCATAACTCTTTATACAGCATACCAGATTTGATATTTTGTAATAAAGAAGATTACACACGAAATCCTTCTTTGGTGGTCCAGGTTCGAGTAGTACATACATGAGTAACTTCGGCAAAGGTAACCCATATGAAAACCAAAATTCCAATTAGCACTGGCCCTGCTCTGTATTGTCGGTATTTCCAATCCACCATCCTTGCTCTGCATTTCCATTATTTCCAATCCATTATTAAGAATGGCCCTCCTAAATCTCCTACCAAACAACCAAAGATCGAAACATCGGTTCTCGGACAATTGTCCACCCTTGGTGTTTGATTATTTGCATAGTTGTGATATTAATAATCTAAACACGCAAAATTGGATATTCTCGCGTATGGCCAAACCAAAATTCAGAAGTTAGTACAATTGTGCGAGAATGTCACATATCCAAATCTCTTTACATTACCAATGCATGAAACTATTATATATTATAAAATATTATATATATTGTAATAAACCAATGGTAATGTAAGAAGCCCAGATATGTGACATTCTTTCGAAGAAGTATCGCCCTTGGTGTTTGATTATTTGCATAGTTGTGATATTAATAATCTAAACACGCAAAATTGGATATTCTCGCGTATGGCCAAACCAAAATTCAGAAGTTAGTACAATTGTGCGAGAATGTCACATATCCAAATCTCTTTACATTACCAATGCATGAAACTATTATATATTATAAAATATTATATATATTGTAATAAACCAATGGTACAATGGTATGAGAAGAAGGATTAGTATAAAGTATAAACTTTATATAGTGTAATAAACCAATAGTATAATGGTATGAGAGGAAGGATTAGTATAAAATTATTATATTTTATAAATTATTATATAGTTTGACGTGGTCTAATGGTTAAGAGTGTGTGTTTCCTTTTAAGAGGTCATATGTTTAAAACCAAAGGGGTTAAAGTATGTATGTCTTTGTAGACTTAGTAGTCAAATCGCTGCCGAGAGGTGGGTCCCTTGTTCCACAAACAAGGGGTCTCATACACCAATTTGGAGTCTATCTTGGTCGTGACCTTAAAATTGGATAATAATAATAATAATAATATGGTAAAAGGGTAATAAAACTATTATATATATGGTATAATGTCAATTCTCACTAGCACATTGATTGAGGATGGGCCTCGTCAGCAAGGCGACCCAGGATTAAACCCCACTGGGGGTGGTTGTGTTGTGTGCTAGGGGAAGGAGACATGCTAAAAAATCCAGTCAGCTAAGGGCTGGTGTGGCCCCAGGCCGGGTGCGATCCCTGGGTGACTTTGATGGCTAATTATATGCCCCTAGGTCACGTCTCCTCAAGCCACAAGTCAAGCCTGGAGGATCAAAAACAACTTGAAAAACAAACAAAAAAATTATATAGTGTATAAAACTATTATAATTTTAACATTAGAAATGGATTCATAGACTCTTCTAAGGGATCATTGAATTCATCTACCTAAATTTTAACACTAGATGGATTTAGAGAACCATTTGTCTCTAAATATTAATGCTACAATTTGATTCAGAGACCATGGGGTCTTTGAATCCATCTACAGTGTTAAAATTTAGTGAAATGTGATACTTCAATTTCAAAATTGCAAATTTTCATTTTCGGAGTGACACAATTAAAAATGACTAGCATAAATGACTAATTCATATACCTCTTGTACTTGTTAGTTGGTCATATTTTTATTCTTGGACTATAGCAACGATTTACGTTAATCCTTTTTTATTTAGTCACTTATTATCGGTCATATATTTTAGTCTTGGACTAAATTAGTCATTTAAGTTAGTCATTTTTAGTTGGGTCATTTCTTATCTAGTCATATATTTTATCCCTAGAATAAATTAGTCGCTTAAGCTAGTCATGTTTAGTTCGATCACTTAAAGTTGCTCAATTTTAGTATTAATTCACTTTAAATAATTGTGTTGACTAACTTTTTTAGTCACCTAGTCACAATTTTCATCATTTTTTACTAGTGCATCAAGAAGAAAAATGTTGATATAGTAGCATTGAGAAAACAACTGAAAATCCCGGCTATAGAAGATCCTTTGGCAAAGGATATTGAAGAAAATGAAACTCATAAGACAGAAATGATGAAGTTGATAATGGAGTAGAATTCTCAATTAAATCAAATGGAATCAAAATTAGAAAATATGATAAAAGAAAAGGAAGCAACAGTAAAACATCCAAGGTTACTTTGGAAGCAGTGCCTCTAGCAGCCATCCCTATAGCTCAAACTTCTACAGCAAGCACTGCAGATGGAGCTGAGCAACTTACCAAAGTAGTTCATAACATGTCCATTCAAGAATAGGAGATCAAAAAATTGCAGGATCAGGTAAAATTATTGCAATTACAGAAATCTAATGTTGATAGTTCACATGCAGCTAAAGCACAGAGGACCAAAAAGTTGATTGAAAGGCTCTAGAAAGAGAAAAAAGAATATGCCATTGGTAATACTTTGGGCCAGGTGAAAGAGATAATATGGGCAGACATCACAGAGTCTATCACTGAAATATGGCTAAGTACACAGATCATATTTGAGCAAAAGGAGCTTATAGAGAAAGAAAATGAGGCCATTACAACAATCAAAGAAAAACTGGGAGATAATCCTACCACATCAAACAATATTATTAGATTTCTGAATTCAAAGAACAGGTATGAGCTAGATGAATTGGGCACTGATGACAGAACATAAACCATCCTAGAAGTGAAGAATGTGTTGACAAAGAAGAATGTGATTATTCAGCTTGAAGAAAAATGTCACAGTCTGGAGGTTACAGTTCAAAGATTTTTCAGCAGGATAGAGTCTCTAACACAAAAAGGATTTCCTTCTCTATTTGTAATTAATGATAAACTGATGACTAGAGATTATTATGGAAAAATACTTTAGGAAATTTCCAGGGATAGTGCCAAGTTTTCAAATATTGAAGACACATTAACAGGAAAGGAAATGTTGGGAGCATTAAGCAATGACATTTACATTCAGTATGAGATCAAACATGTCCTTGTGGTGAATCCCACTTTTTCTAAATACACTGAAGCGGGTGAAATTTACCGTAGGGTGATAAAATTAGTTATCCTTGATGAATAACACTGGGAAAAGCTATGTGATTTTCAAGAGTAATTTATAAAAGTAGAAAAGTCAATTTTTTTCTAGATCAACAATCAATCGATAGCCAATGCAACCCGCAAACATCTCATTCAGCAACAGTCTCTAGTTACAGCCAGTGCCAACACAGAATATTAAATTTATTTCCATGATGCAGTTAGAAGTTAGTTAGAAAATAAAGCGCTATCAGTTAGGATAGAATTTAATGTAACCGTTGTAGTTTATTTTCTATAAAGACTTCATTGTGCGAAGTATTACTATTGGATAGTCGACTTTTTGAACCCTGTGTATTACTATGGACCTGCTATTAATGAAAATCAAAGGAGTTACATCAATTTTGTGAGATTCATGTGGTATTTTTATTGATCGTTGTGCCTTTTCTCTGTTATTCCATTGCCATTTCATTTTCTAAGTAAAAATCTTATCAGTTTATAATCAGAGTTCTGTTATATGTTCTATTTATTTGGATTTTTACAATGTGTCTTTCTTCTAATGAATGAATTTAGTAAAATGCTCATTCAGCCTCCTATTTTTCTACCATTGTACACCAATGACAAATTAAATGTGCTCAAATAATTTTCCTATCTTGCCTTACTCATTTTTCTGCAATTCAGTCTTTGAAATTAGTTTTAGCTTCACTGATTATAATTTTTATCTAGCAAACAAATCATTAAACAAATTCTAAAACAAATTAATTCATATCTAGCCTAAAAACTAGTACTCAACCCAAAATTGAATATATAAAAAGTGACATAGAGAGATCCCTCTCTAGTTAGGTAAGGCTAGCTTCCTAGCTAAAATTTGGTTTGTGGTTACCTTTCTTCACTCCTAATTTCATCCTAGGAAGTTGGGGAGAGTGATAACATTTCTGGCGTCGTTGCCAAGGAACAATTGTTAAATATTCCCTGGGAAAGATTTTATGAACAGGCCGAAGTCAAAACCTGAGCCAAAAAATATAATTTAGATCTTAATTTGGCTCTTAAAAGATATAACAGGTCAAACCCTGACCCTAATCAATTACCCCTGGTATAAAATCCTGAAAGTATTTTGAGAAAACAAAAGACTAAGTCTCGACAATTAGGAAGAGTTTTTCCTATACTAATTAAATCAAATTCCCGGTCTATGAGGTTTGTCTCAGAAGAATTGGCCTTCCTTCCACAATCTGAAAATATTTAATTAGAACGAAGTCTGAAAATTTTCTCTCAGAAGCTACTTTTGACCCATTTGATTTTGATTCCTTTTCACCATTTTATGAAACATTTGAGTCTGAAACTGATACTGAAGTTTGGTCTAATTTCCATAAACTCAAAGGCTTAGTAGACAAATTTCAAGAAACATTTGTAAAGGCCTATTTTCAATATCAGCAACAGGATTTTGGTACTTCTTTTACCTCACCATCTCATACAGCTACATCATTTGTTCCTCCTTTCATTCCATCTTTACCTTTGTAAAATTGTATTCAATCGACATCACAATTCACACCTCCACCACCTCCTCCATTAATCATGGCCAGATTTTCTCCACTTATTCTACCAGGTCATCTTACTTCTTTACCTCAAAATTATGGTCATAGGCTACCTCTATTTGATGGAATATCAGAAATTACAACCTATAATCATGTGGCTAAAGTAACTTATGTTATAGATCTTGAATAATTAGACAATGATGATGCTAAGATGTGTATTATTTCTCAAAGTTTTTCTGAAGAAGTAAAAAAATGGTTTTGATCTCTTGGAGTTGGTAAAATTCGCACCTCAAAACAGCTAATTGATTTATTCATGGAAAAATGGGAAGAGAAGAAAATCCCACTACAAATCCTAGCTGAATATAATGCACTAAAAAGGAATACAAATGAGTCTGTCCAATAATTCACAGCTAGATTTAATAAGATATATCATTCAATTCCTGATAATATCAAACCAACCCTAGGCCTTACTTTACTCCATTACCTTGATGGTTTTGACCCTGATATGGCCTATCAATTGAGGGAGAGAAACCCATCAACGTTGGAAGAAATGCAAAGAAATGCAGTGAGTGTAGAGGCAAATTTGATTATTAAAAAGTCTAAGGTAAAAACAGAGAAAAGAGTCACAATAAGGGAGAAACATCTACTTCATCAGAAGGAAAAATTGATACTTTGATTAAAGCCATGGAGAAAATGATGGATAATATGTCTAGTGGTGATAGACAAGTTGAACCTACTATAAGAAATCCCAATTTCAGGGGTCAAAATCAGCAACCCCAATATAGGATTAAACAAAGGGAACAGAGGGGTCAGGATCCACAAAGTCAACAACAAGTTAGGACACCTTTCCAACATAATTATATTGAAGGCCTTGATGAAGATGATGAAGAAGAAATTTTTGGAGAAAAACATTTATTTGAGGAAAATCAACAACATTTTTTCCTCACTGAAGAAGATCAATATTCTGCAGAAATTTGTGCATCAAAAGACCAACAATATTCCATGACAAATGAAGATTTAATGTGCACTGAAGCTTATCAGACAGGATATCAAAATTCCTTCACCCAAGTTCAAAGATAGTATGGTTTGAGGAGCAGAAATGTTCCCATAGTTGCCAATCAAAAGAAACAAAGCTCTCAAACTAATACTCAACAAAAAGAAGTTGTTGCATCAAACAAAGGCAAAGAAAAGCACCTGTTGCTTCTACTTCTCCTAAAGATAATAAAGCTTCCACAAGAAATCAAAGAAAATATCAAGTAGTTCAAGAAGGAGGGCAGAAGAAATATTCTTCATCCAAGGAATTGCCTGAAAAGAAGGACACATCACTAAAAGAGGTAGAAAAACATACTGCTCATTTTTCCCTTGAAAATGAAATTCGTAAACTGAAGGTTTCTATTCCTCTAACTAAGATAATGAATAATCATCAATACACGTTTCAAGTTACTAAGTTACTTAGAGTTTATCTAACATCTGATATGGTTAACTTGAGTGATGATCATCCTAAGCTTCTTTTTGGTCCTGTTGTTGATGGAAAATCAGAAGATAGTGAAGTTCCTCCCTTTTACTTAAGTCTAAATATCCATGATTTCATTCTTCACAATGAATTTCTTGACTCTGGAGCATCCCACAACCTCATGCCTAAAGCCATTATGGACAAGTTAGGACTAGACATCAAAAGACCTTATCATGACCTCTATTCATTTGATTCAGGGAGGGTGAAATGTCTTGGTCTTATCAAATATTTAGTGGTCTCATTAAAACAAATTCCAGCCAATAATGTCCTTATGGATGTTGTTGTGGTTGATATTCCACCTAGGTATGGAATTTTACTTTCCAGATCATGGGGAGCAAAGCTTAGAGGAACTTTGCAGCTTGAATTTTCATATGCAACAATTCCTATCCTTAGACAATTCATAAAGCTTTATAGAGAAAGTAAGATGAAGTATATGATCAGTACAAGCGAAAGGCCTAAAAATCATCCCATTCATGTTATACATACATATTTAGAGTCCTTTATTTTATTAATGAATAATGCTCAACATATTCAGACTTTTTGATTGAAGAAAAATAAAAAAATCCAAAAAATTCAAATTCTGTTTTAGAATTGGCAGAAACATAATTTGTAAATAAGTTTAAAACAATTTGGAAATAAAGATATCTCATCAAGAACAAAATAAGAAAACAGTAGAAAAAACAGAGATTTTGGATATAGTAGAGGTATCTCAAACAGAAAATAAAAATCAGCAATCTGATTTACACCTTCCAGGTGAAGAGAATAGTATTTGGACTATGGATTTTGATGGAGCCATGGGAAAAGAAGGTGTTGGTATTAGAATATGGATTCAAAACCCAATTAATCAATCATTGGATATCCCTCCAAATGTTAGAATGTATTCCTATAAACTAGAATTTCACTGCACTAATAATGAAGCTGAATTTAAAGCCTTAATTTCTAGTCTAAAATTTTTGAAAAATCTTGGTGCAAAGAAAATTTTTGTATATGGTGACTCTGAGTTAGTTATCAAGCAAGTCAAAGGAGAGTACCAAGCCAAACATCTGAGAATAAGAGCTTACAGAAATGCAGTCCTAGATATCCTTCTATGAGATTCACTATGTTGTATCGATCCCTGTATGATGTTTGATGTGGGATATTGTTTTGTTCTTGATGTGAGATGTAATTTCTATCATGGATTGCTTTATGTTGTTTAAGATCCCTTTGTTTCCATGTTGGCGGGATACTCATTGTCACCATGTATGTTTGCTTGAGATCCCTTTGTTGCCATGTTCGACGGGATACTCATATTCATCATCCATGTGAAATTGTCATGCTGATAGGAGTCCTTTTTGTGAATGAGAGTTCCTATAGCAGAACATCTCGTGGAGAGGTCAAGCCACTCCTGCGTGAAAATATTTTCATTGTATAACAGATAAAATACCATCCATGTACATCATCACTATTTCCATCACTTAATGTAGCAGCCTACCCCATATTGACACCAACGCCCAGATACATAGTCCCTCCTGGATGAAATTCGTTATCAATATCGTATGTTGCTAATGCTTGTTATGTTTCTCTTCTTTATAGCATGCAAACATGTTCATTTATATCCATTAATGCTTTGATGCAATTCTAACACATCAACCGAAGTAAAAGGTCTTGGTTTAAAGTGTAGAGAAATTTACCCGGATCATCCTCAATAATGTATTTAGAGCCTAGGGGTCATGATTCAAGCCTAAGATACAAAAACTAAGCTTTTGGAGCAAATATGTTCAAGTTTACACGTGCTGCAAGAGTGTTACAAGAGGCTGCTACAGGTGAAACAAAATTACTACAGGAGGTCATGTTTTTATACAAGAGGATATAACTCACCAAATAACCAAGTAAATAAAATAAAAACGGGATGGGGATTTTTTTATTATTAATTAGGATTTCTTAGGACTCCATTCCAAGTGGAATCACTCCAAAATACCCCAGTTAACACATACTAAAAAATAGCAGAAAATCACTACTCTAAAAACTGGAAATTCAAGAAGTAGTGAGCTAGTTAACCTATAAAATGTCTAACCTAATCAAGTGAAAATTCAATGGGGTGATTTTTTTTATTAACTTAAATATTGGTATGACCCAATACAAGTGGAATAAACTCAATTGAAGCTCATTAACATGTTCTAAAAAATATCAGAAAATTACTACATTTTGCTACAAGAGACTTCCAGAAATTCTACATTTGTGAGCTAGTAAACCAATCCAAGTAGCTCAATGATGAACATGAATTTTAAAATATATTATAAGGATGAATAATTCTTGTGACTCTATAAAAAAACTAAAAAAAACTCACTTCAATCATTTAACCCAATCCTATAGCAAAAGAAGCATCAATATTAAATGCAGAAATAGGAAAAACAAGAATAAGAGTTGCATGTAAATAAGAAATGAAAAGAAGAAATACAAATTGTACGAAAGGGATATGAGGCTACTATGATGGTTGAGCACAAGGATACTCAGATTCCTATGAAGGATACCAGGCTTTAGAAGCTAAAATTGGCACCAAAATTCATTATTTGAATCAATCCAAGTACATCCCTGCTAGAAACGAAAGTGGACCTGAAAATATACAAATTTTCATCCAAGAAGACTAGGAAATACATGCCCCTATAGGCCAATTCAAATTTTTACTTATAAAAAGTGATCAAAAATCATTCTTCTTGAAAGGAGGAAGCTTTCCCCTCCAAAATCCCTCAAATAGTGGATTTGGTTCCCAACACTAGGAATCTGCATTAAATGACAAGGAACACATTCGTATATTTTCCCAATCATTGGAGCTCAATAATTTGTCAATATTTTCATGATATTTTGTTCATTTATCCTCCAATATTTATCCTCTTCTAGTATGGATCAAGTACCTAAATTATCTCTTTCTCCAAATCTTCATAATTTTCCCAATATTCTCACAATATGTTACACTAATAAATAATATTAGGCACATAATAGGCAAGGATAAACAAAATTCCTAAGGAGCCATTAATACTATGAATTAACTCTTTGATGTGCAAGTTACGAGGTAAAATACATGTTTTAAGTGTTTATAAACAATCGAATGGGCGTAATAAAATAACAATTATGGGGCCCATTATGTTCCATGCATTTTGGGTTTAACTCTGTTAGTGTGAGTGCTTATGCAATGTTGGATGTGTCTAATAATGGTGGAAATTATGGTCGAAGGCGGTCCAAATTGAACACTAGGTGTAGGCGAAGGAACGATGGAAGGTTGATCTTGAAGGCATTGTCCCCTATAGCCTTGGTGATGGTGTACAACTCATATTGGAGCGGGCAAAGCTTGCAGTGGGGCCCAATGAGGCGCTCCTTCTGCAAATGTAGCCAAACTTTATCGCCTACCTGGAACTTGTGTGGCACCTGATGTTGATCATGTCATTGCTTGTACTTAGCATTGGCTCTATCCAATAATTCATGGACTTGCTGGTGTATGTGATGAATGCACTCAATGAAGTTGTTAGCCCTTTCAACTTTAGACTGGACATGAACCTAATATTCCTGAGTAGCTGCAAATGGTATGGCCACATCAGTGGGACATAGTGGATGGAATCCCAACCCCACCTAAAAGGGGATATGTCCACTTGAGCTATGGAGAGTTTTTTTTTAGTTTTACTAGACATAGGGGATACTTCAATCCCATGTGTGTGGATGCTTCAAGTTGTACATGTGCAGAATGTGTACGATCATACAGTTGACAACCTCTGTTTGGCCATCAATTTTAGGGTGGAAAGTCGTGGACTTAGTGAGCTTGGTATCCAACATCGACCAGAGACTTGACCAAAATGTACTTAGGAAACTGTTGTCCCAATATGAGATAATGGATTGTGGGACCCCAGAGTGTACCCACACTTGTTCAAAAAGGAGCTTAGTTGTGGATTATGTTGTGATACTCTTCTTACAGGCCACTAGAATGAAGATTTTTATGACCATGAAAACATAGTCGTTGCCATGTTTAGTATAAGGAAGGCCCAACATGTAATCCACGGAGATGGATTCCCAAGGTCGACTAGGAGTAGGTAGAGGAGTATACAAGCCTTTCTTCTTTATGGTCAGTTTGGCAATGGCACGGGTAGTGTAGGATCTTATATGCTTCCCAACATCATGTCAAAGGTTTGCCCAATAAAAATATTTGTGTAACGTTGTGAATGTTTTCTCTACTATGAAGTGTCGAACAACCAAAATTTAGTACGCATCCCAAATCATCTTGGCACGTTCACTTGAAGGAACCCAAAGTTGTCCCAAGTGGCATAATAGTGCATCCTGGAGGTGAATATTTGGAACTTTCTTGCCTTCCAGAAGTGTTTGGTATGTGTTTCCGAATTCTGGATCGCTCTTGTAAAGATGCGACCACCCCAAAGTGTCATTCCCACAAGAGTCAAGCATAGTGGTTAGTGCCATAACTGGCAGTTAACTAAGGAAATATGAAACATTATTGGTGTTTCCCTTCTTGTACTTAATGTTCAAATGGAATTGTTGCATGTATGTGGACCATTTTTTATGGCGATCATTCTGCAGGGCTTGGTGGTCTATTTGGATGATTGTTTCCTTCCCAAAAATGTAATGTTTTCATTTTCTTTCAGCCTGCACAATGGAATACATCTCTTTGTCATAGGTGGGATACTTTCGAACGATGTCTAAAAGTATCTCACTATGATATTCCACCGGTTGTCCCTGCTAAGTAAGAACTGCACCAATATCATAGTCGGAGGAATTTGTCTCAATCTCAAATGGTTGTTACGGTGTAGAGGTACCCCTATGGGTGAGGTGAAGATCTCTTAGTTTGGGAAATGATATTATTGCATTGCTTCGTAGTGATCAAAGAGATGGTGGTAGGCGGTGCCACCTTTGGTATCCTGTACAACTTATTTCCAAAAGTAATAATAACAATGTGAGGCCTAGAATCATACACAACATGTCTCTTCCAAAAGTATGGTTGGCGTAATAATACATCACACAATACCTCATCTATGAAGGGATTGATGTTGTAGGGAAGGATACACTGTTGGTTGATTCAGAGATCTCATCCTTGGTGAGGCCAGCTGCTAGTGTATTGTTGCAAGTGTGTTGTGGTCGGTAGGCCTAATGCTTCACAACGTCCATTGAAATGAGGCTCTTTTGGATTCTGCTGTTGATAATGAACTACAGCCAAGAACCCTTCACCCACATTTATGAGTGGAATAGGTGCTCCCCCTCCTCTGGATCTTCGGGGTCATTCTTATGGATCTTGGTGGTGGAAACGATGGCACTGGGCTCTGCATCAATAATATGATTCCCCTTGTAATTCCCCTTGTCGGGTTCTAACTCAGAGTTAGAACATTCTTATGATTCGAAAGCCTTCAACTCGGCCAGTAGTGACTGTTTGGCCTGACACTCACTTATGTTTTGAGTGGGGCTCTTAAGGAACTCACACCATTTTTTCGTGTCCCTATTTGTCTTCATGGTGTTGTTTTTTTCTTTCAGCTTTGGTTGTTTAGTTGTCTTGGGTCGCCTCGCCTTGGATCTATATTTTGTTTTGCAGTGTGGGGCACCTTTCCCTTGCTTCAGATTCACAGATCCAAATTCTCGCTTCTTCTCTTTAAATCTTTGCTCGATATTTACATCATGTCTACAAGCAGCACCGAGCGAGTAGATGTCTAGTAAATCCATCTTGTCTTGGATGTACTTGTGTGGACAGTAACGGTACTTGAGTAAAAAATGTCGCTCAGAATCCTTGATACCCAAATTCGTGTGAAGGGTATGAAAAATATTTGTGAAATATGGCATGTTTTGGTCCCTTCCTTGTTGCAACATGTTCCAATTTATTTATTTATCCTCATAGCACTCGAAAGGGAAATTTATGTTGAACCTAGTCCTTGGTGAAATAGTTTCCTTGGTGAAGGAGTTACCCTACTTTGACAACTCGATATAGCTGGATCCTTTGTTGGCGAGTGTTATTGATCTGTGCATCCATGATCCGATTAATCGTGGCCTGTTCCATGGATTCTGGGTTTAACTCTGTTGGTGTGAGTGGTTCTACAATGTCAAATGTGTCCAGTAATGGTGGAAAGTATGGTTGAAGGAGGTCCACATTGAACAGTGGGTGCATGCTAAGAATCGATGGAATTCTAAGCTCAAAGGAATTTTCCCCTACATCCTTAGTGATGGTGTACGGCCCATATCGAAGCAGATGAAGTTTGCGGTGGGGCCTAGCAAGGCGCTCCTTCTACAAATGTAGCCAAAAAAATTTTCCCACCTGGAACTTATGTGGCACCCGATGATGATAATGTTGATGCTTGTACTTAGCATTGGATTTGTCCAATATGTCATGGACCTATTGGTAGATGTGTTGAATACGCTCAATGAAGTTGTTACCCCTTTCAACTTTAGACTGGACATGAGTCAAATTTTCCTGATTAGCTACAAATGGTATGGCCACATCAATGGGACATAGTGGCTGGAATCCCAACCCCACCTGAAAGGGGTTGTGTCAAGTTGAGCTATGGAGAGCTCGGTTGTAATTTTTCTAGACATAGGGTGGATTTCATCCCATGTGCGTGGATGATTTGAGTTGTACATTCATAAAATGTGTATGATTATCTAGTTGAAGACCTTTGTTTCGCCATCGGTTTGGGGGTGGAAAGTTGTGGACTTAGTGAGCTTGGTATCCAACATCGACTAGAGACTTGACAAAAATATGCTAAGTGTTACACCAATTTTTAGTCATCTAACCTATTATTATTAGACGAACCCAATTACACCATGTAAGACCAATTTTACCCTAAGTAAAATTTATTTCACCATATAAAATAACTTATTTGTTTATATTCCCTAGTCATATTTAACCCAAAACAGGGAACTTGATTAAATAAATCCTTATTTATTTAATTATTTCCTAAGAATAAGTTATTTAAATCATTATTTAAATAATATTATTAGTTAAATTTGACTAAATCATCCATAAATAATTAAATAAACCATTATTTATTTAATTATATCCCCATCATTTCCTTAAAATGATAAATAAACCATTTATTTATTTATTATTTATAAATAAAGGAATTGACCCAAGTCAAGAATCCTTTACCCTCCAACAAATATAGTAAAATATTCCTAAAGGGTGCTTCTAGAATTCGATTAATAATATTTTATTCATGCACCGAGTTCTAGGCTGCCCCAATATTTTGTTATAAATAGGAGAGTTTTCACCATTCATTAGTCACCTCCATTGCATTAGATCACTCTGGATCTACTCTTGGTCACCATTTTTCCATTTTTGCTTTGTGAGCTCCCACTAAGTTCTATGTTTGTTTTTCTACACCAATAAGAGAGAGGAATGTTAGATATGAAACACTAAGGACTTTCAAGAACCCATCCCACTGAGGAGAACCGGAAAACACCTTTCTTGTTTTCCTCTCAGGTGCCCCATTCTTTAATATAATATAAAATTCTTCTAAATACATTGTTCTTGTTCCATTATATTTGGATCCGTAGATATGTTATATTTTATACTTAATGTATTTTGTGCTTAGATGCGAATTTGTCGGCAAACTTAAAGATATTTTGCAGCCATAATCGATGTTAGGGCTATTTGTTATGCGTAGCTAAAGTGATCTTTTACGACGAAAGATTCATACTAACAATTGGCGACTCCACATGGGTTTTCTTTTGCGACCGCTGTCGTTTTATATATTCCTGCATATCCAGTTGTTTCAGACCCTAGGGTTTCTCTCCCCTTTTCTGTTTTTCCTATTTTTATGGTGTTTTTCACCCCTAAAACCCTCAAATAGTCAAATTTTTAACTTCCGTGTGTTTCTGGCCTTATTGCGTAGGTGACAGACATCGGCCGCCGGTTGAGACGACAAATTTTTACGAAATGCGCCGCAGAAAAGAGCCGGATGCGCGGAGTCGCACTTATCGGCCCAAAAGTGTGACCTTGAGCTTGAGGACGCCTTTTTTATGCCCCGAGCTTGCGACTGTGGATTGAAAACGGAGTGGGAGCACACGACACACTGCACTTTCTGCAAATTTTTCGGCACTTTTTCTGGGTTTGTCTGAAGCTTCTGTCAGGGTTTTCCAGCCTCTGTCTCTGCCCGTTTAGACTTGTTTCTGATCTGCTTCACTCAACTAAGAGGGAATCTTGCCCCTTAGGGCTCTAGTACCCTCCAATTTTTGTGGGAGAGTATTTGTTGTTTCAGAAGTCTGAATTTTCAGAGTTTCAGCCTTATTTTTCTCAGATTTGATACCTCCTTTTCAGATCCCTTTAGATCAGCTCTTCTCTCTCTCAAATCACCTCATATCGTTTTGTTTGGGTTCATTTCTAAGGCCATCGCCTTGTCTCTTCTATTTTTAGCTGATCTCCTCCTTTTTAGCAGCAACCTTGCCTCTGCCTATTTTCTGTTCTCTGCACCACTTTTCAGCAGATTTCTCCTTTAGATCCCAGTCCCTACCGACATTAGATCTATTGGCCTCCTTTTTTCATGCTTGGCTTAGTTTTTTCCCTCTTATAGACTAGTTTTGAGAGACCCGCCTCCTTGGGATACATTGATGCATTAGTAGCTGTTAATTTTCTGTTTTTTTAGTTTTATTTACTGTAGATTTATTTTCAGTTACACAGCACACTTTTTCTTTTACTCTCAAAATGTTTGGGTTTAAGCAATTAAAATTAACGCACGCCACACACTGACCCTAAGTGAAGAAGATCTTGGTTAACAGCACCTGGAAAAGACTTTAAAATCAATTGTCACTGCACCTCTCCGCC
This sequence comes from Pinus albicaulis, assembly GCA_034641835.2. NCBI lineage: Eukaryota > Viridiplantae > Streptophyta > Pinopsida > Pinales > Pinaceae > Pinus > Pinus albicaulis. The sequence goes on from CM076573.1 coordinate 152,873,417, forward strand.
CTTGACCTCACTTGATTTTGTCCCTCCCTACCCTTGTCGGTTTTTCTTCTTCCCGTCATCATTGCACCCCCAAGGCGCTTCTCCTAGAGACTTCTTGGCCTTCAACCTCAGTTTCCGATCGGTCGACTTCCTCCTTCCCTTCGTCATCGAGTAAGTCCTCCCCTGAGTCTGCACTCCGACTCTTCCTCTGATTGTTCGGGTTCTCCCCCTCCTCTTGGTTCCCCCCCTCTTACCTTCACCATGTCTAGTTCCGGACCTAGCCCTAACCCCAGTTCTACTGCTGGGTCGGTGTCCAGTGGAACCCCTACAGGACCTACCTCGACTACCCCATTACTCCCTTATATGGCTAGCCTCAGTCTCCCCGATTTCAATCAGCTCATTAATGACCCTATTTGCCACGATGTCAGTTGGCCTGCTATGCCAACCAAGCTCCCCTCCGACATTCCCAAGTTCGAAGGCCTTGCTAGTGAAGATCCCTCTAACCATATCCGATCTTTCCACATGTGGTGTTCCTCCAATTCCATCACCGATGACTCCATCCGTCTTCGTTTTTGTTCCAACGCACGGTTACCGGCGAAGCTTCAAAATGGTACGTTGATCAAGCCACCTCTTCCCATACCACCTTTGCGACCATTGCCCAAGCCTTTTTATCCTATTTCCAGCTCCCTCTCCGATACGACACTGGCACTGAACTCTTAACTTCTTTCCATCAATCCTCTTCGACCCGCCTTTCTGCTCATGTTCAGGAATGGCGGCGAAGACGGAGCTTGTGTCGCGCTCCCCCCTTTGAAGATCGGGTTTACATGGACTGGTTCCTTCGCTCTCTTTTACCTCCCATTGGCAAAGATGTCGCATCCCATTTTCCCCAAACCGAAGAAGCCGCCCTCCAAATAGCCTTGAAGTATGACCTTATCTATGCCCAATCTGGTTATGTTTATACCGTCCTTCCTGACCTTCCCAAGCCCAGTGGCCCTAATGCCTCGGGGGCATCTCACTCTGCCGATGGTATTGTTGGAGCCCTGTCACATACCTCTGCCCAACCTCTTCCGGGCCATGGTTTCCCTCTAGGGGCCAGCCCCTCCGGCACTTTTTCCCCTCCAGGTAGCATGTATTCCGGCTACGGCATGCCTCCTCCTTTTACCCACCCTCCTGCTTACCTTAATGCTTCCCACCCTGCCCCTTATCCGTATCCGCAACTTGGTGTCCCAGCTCCTCCAGCATTTGGACCTCCCACTCCCTTGCCTTTTCCACCCCTGCAACCGCACTTACTACCCCCTCCAGGGCAAGTCTTTGCACAGCAGGGGGCACCTAATTTTCTTCCTTCTCAAAGAAAGAGAAAAAGAAACCAATCCGCTCCTGGTAACCGAGGACCCAATCCTTCCAGTATCGACTCTACCACTGCCAACCAGTCACAGGGCTCTTAGCCCAAGACGAACAGGCCACTTCGCACCAATAATCCCTATTCGTGTTGCGGTGTTTATGGTCACTACACTCACGATTGTCCCTTATTACCACAAATGCGACAGATGTGGGAGTCTCAGGCCACCGTGTGGGGACACCACTCCTCCCCTGTTGTCCCTCCTACCCCAGCTACTTCTCACCCCGTTGTGTTTACCGATCCTTTCCCTCAACAAGGATTCGTGGCCACTCAACCCCCTCATGCCCCGGTAACCACTCAACCTTCCCCTTCTGGTTCATCTGATTACCAGATTCTCATGATGGCCTCTGACCCTCCTCTCACCGTCGACCTCAACCTTCAAACTCGGTTCCGTCAGTATTCCACACCTCCCATTCCATCTATCTCCGAGTCTCCATCGTCAGGTCCTACAGAGCCTCTATTGACACCCAATGGTCCCTTGCAACTCCCTCTGCCCAAAGTTGAGGTTCATTCCAAGCCTCCTAAGGGACCATTACGCCGAAATGCTGCCTCTGGTCGGGCTGCCCATTCATACAGCATAGTAGATGATCTGGCCCAATCTCCTACTGCCATTTCAACACTGGAACTCCTCCAGTTGTGTCCTTCTCAAAAGAGGGCTCTACTATCTGCCATGGGCGCTGTAGATCCTGCTGATGACCAATTGATTGTTTTCGACACCCCTTAGTCAGACCATCCCCCTCTTCCTCCTTTGGTTTCTTTCCAAATCCCAGTCAAAATCCAAAACGCCAATGTTTCTCGGTGTATTATTGATGAGGGGGCATCTACCTGCGTAATGTCCGCTTCGGTTTGGAAACAACTCGGATCCCCTGAACTGGCCCCTTCCACCATCACCCTTCGCGCGTGGGATGGCCATGCTTCCCAGCCCATTGGCCTATTCCGTAACTGTCCTATCACTCTTGCCGGCAAGACTGTTTGTGTCGATGTTGAAGTTATCGACGCCCCTCTTGACTACAACATCCTTTTGGGGCGTAGTTACACCTATGCCATGTTAGCTGTCCCATCCACAGTCCACCGCAAGATGTTTTTCCCTCATAATGGCAAGATTGTCACCATTGCCCAATTGACCTACCATGAACCAAAATCTCAGACCTCCCCTGAGTCCACCATCTCTACTGTCACCAATAAACCAATTGTTGATTCTTTGACCAGTGTTTCCCCTGGTGTCTACAAAGACTCCTCTTTGATTGGAACTTTTCCTGGCCCTCCCCCTCCTCCTGTCTCTAACCCCAGCTTAGCAAATGTTTGCATGATGCAATCGTCTTAGGCTGGCCTTCCACAGCCTGCTCCGGCTAGTCAGCAACCTCAATCTCGTCCACTGTCTCCTGCTCGTAGCCCTTCGCTTCAGTCAACCGAACCTTTTTAACCTGACCCTTCCCATCACACTCAGAAACCTCCCTACCCTCCTGAGTCAGTTCCCTCTGGTCTCCACCATATGGGAGCCATCCCCCCTGGTCATTACCCCGCTGGTCAAATACCTTTCCTTGGCTGCCCCCCGACATCTATTCGGTCCCCGTCATGGCCACCCTTTCCCTCCCTAATTTAACCTTGGGAATTCCCGTATGGTATCTTACTCATCCAATCGAGACCCCACCAGGCCACCCCAAACCATACATAGCCATGACACCAGTGCAACCTTTTCCCTTCGCTCCTTCCACCACCACAGTGCCCCTAGCCCCTTCGCAAAACCCTCCTAATGCTGCGACAGCTAGAGGCAAGAAACGAAAAACTCGTAAGGGGGCATCCAATGATAAGGCCACCGCACCTGACCCTACCCCTCCCCCACCCGCCAAGCCTTGTGCCTTTTGTGATGGTATCGGTCATCCCACCCATACTTGTCCTGAGTTGCCCCGTATCCAACCCATGGTTAAAGTCGCGTTCCTTGAATCTACGATCCCTGAAACCTCTATTTCTTCCTCATCCGTAGCCAAGAACCCAAAGACTCTTCGCACCAACAAACCCTGTGCTCTGTGTGGTGTCCATGGCCATTATTCTCACCATTGTCCTCACCTCACGCATTACCGAGCCTCTTTAGAGGTCATCCGTGAGTACGAAGTTGAACAAAATCAATCCACCTCTCCCATCCTTGCTCAATATGCGTCCAGTCTACTCGAGGATCCCCCTGCTACCATTGACATTCCTCCTCCTGATGTTGAGATGTCGGACCCTGCTGCTTCCCTTCTATACCTATCATCATCCGCGCGTTCCCCAAAGTACATTCCTTCTAAACCCACTCCACCTATGTTGCTTGATTCTCCTCTAGACACGGGTTCTTCATATTTTGACCATCTTTTTACCTATTCTTCTGTCATTCCCCGTGATGACCCGTATCTGCGCATCTCTTCCCATGCTGATGATTTAGGTACCTTTGCAACGTCGTATGGTCTCCTTGACCCTTCCATTCCCTATCCTAATCACGATCATACCATCCGTATCTTTGATGTCCATCGCAGCCTGAGTGCCTTCTCTTCATCCCATAGTTCTCATTCATCTCCCTCTCATCGATCTATGAGTCCTAGACTTCCTACCCGGACCGCTCCCTCCCGTAGCCATCAATGGATGTCTATCATCTACTCACGCTGCCATCCTTTTTCTCATCCCTCCCATTTCTTGTCTTATGATACTATTACATCGGCCCTCTCGTCCACACCTTATCTGGGCTACGCCGATGGGGCAAGTCGTTATTCCCTCCATCTCGCTTCAGCAACATGGGCCATCTTTACCCCCTTGCATACCCTGGTTCTTGCAAATGGGGTCTGCATTGGTAAGGCCACCAATAATCAGGCCGAATATGATGCAGTTCGTGGTCTCTTAGCCGATGCCCTCTCTCATCCCATCCTCCATCTACATGTTCATTTAGATTCCATGCTTCTTATCTTACAACTTAATGGTGTCTATCGTGTGCATAACCCGATACTGTTTAGATAATATTTACGAGTGAAACTTTTGATACGTGAATTTAGATTCATTACATTTTGCCATATACCTAGAGATCAAAATCACTACGTAGATAAAATCGCAAATCATGTTCTAGACTGGCATTTATCACACACAACACAATAACATTTAACACCATCAATCACATGAATATACATCATATATATTATATAATGTGTGTTTTTAGATTCCATCTACTCTGAAACATACGACATGCCCATAGCATGTTACAATAACAAAACTACAAAAATGGGGGGCACCACTCGCCCCTACATAGACACTGGGGGGCACCACCTGCCCTACATCTAATCATTCTCTGGAGGATCCTGAGCCAATGGCTCTGCTCCCTCTACTCGTAGATCACACACAGCCTGACCGGCCATCCCCATGCGTCGCATGATACCTCGCCACTCCAAGGGTAGCCCAATACATAACTCTATGTACCGGTCGTCTAAATCCTACCAACCACGCTCCGATACACCGGTCAGCAGCCCCTCACATACGAAGAATTTCCTCCACTAGAGCAACCATATCCTCGCTCTACGTCGTCCTTGATCCACTTGCACCTGTAGCTCCTGTCACAGCAGGTCGTCCCATATATCCGGCTGGTTTTACCGGAGCTATATCTGCATTCCAAAAAACATCACGATTAGCACCATGTATACTAGTCACAAACTATAAAATAAACATAATATATTAGTTGCTTGTCACTTACCATCGGGCCCCCACACTCGACCAGGCGAAAGCGGCAAGTCCAGATCTCCCCAATACCTCATCCCACTATAGGGATAGTTGTCTATGTATAATGGCATCTGATCCCAATGCGCGAAGAACTCTGGTCGAAACACTCGTCTGACTACCCCTCCCCCTCCTCTACATAATAGTCATCCCCACCGACGCATCCGGGGCTCTCTCAGACCTCCATCAGGCAACTATACATGAGGTTGTAAGGTCGGGATCTTCTCAAAGAAGAAAGAGCACAACACCATCCCATAAGTGCAATCATGATTCACTTCCCGCTTACATAGCGACAGCTGTCGTTTCACTGATACCAACATCATCTGGGCCCACCCATAGTACGACCCACTCAGCACACTCTCCACAATCATCATTTTCCCTCCAGTGATGTGATGGAATGCCTGGCTACCCAAGATCTGCAACACTGCTGCGGCCACTGCCCGGGTCTCCAACCTCTCTAGATCACCAATGGATATCCGAGTCCCTTTGACTCAGACACCTGGTTGACAATGTCGCTCAACAAACTCCATAATGTTACGCCCCCATGGTAACACTGGCTGCGTATTTCCCACCATCCCTAATGGTGGGAGACCAGTCAAGAAATACAAATTCTGGACCATCAGCTCGATCCTGTGCCCCTGCACTACAAACGCCTCATGATCTAGATCCCAATAACTGATAACCTGGGCCAACAAGGGCTCTCCAGCCCTCATCAAAGGGTTCTCCAAAGATTTCAGAACCCCATGCCTAGCCAGTGCACGACAGACACCTTGATCTGCCTAGATTTCTGTCCGTAATGTACCTAAGTCTCTCTCTCTCCATTTGATCCATATATCTGTCATATCTGCACAAAAACATCATTTTTGTCAGCCTCCAGATCGACAAAACTACATTAACTTACACCAACACCGAATCTCAGCTCATAACAGCACTGAAACCCCCCACATCTAACAGGTCGCACTTTTTGGGAAAAACCTGGGCCAGGTCGCACTTTTCAAGCCAAAACCTGTGTCCCAGGTCGCAAATTTTGCCCCAAAAAGTGCGACCCGACCGTAATGATGAAGTAGGGGTAATTACTGAGATTTAAAGCCCTAATCTGCAATTTGAATCCATCAAAAATAAAGCTTAGGATTAGGCCTCTTACCTGCAACTAACGGATCACAATTCCAACGATCGGTTTGTCCACTATGATCGCCGCAAGATTTAGGGCCTTCTCTCCTCTCCACATTCACCACAGCTACACAAGAAAATGAATGATTTTGGAGGGAAAATGCCCTATTAGAAGAAAACCCCTGTTTTTTCTTTCGCCCGCTGCGACCAAACCATAGCCCTGTTTGACACACCATCTGCACCGTTGGAAAGCTCTCACCGAGCACTCAAATGGGTATCTGTCAGTTTTTCATGTTTTGATACTTTACTAGGACACATTTTTTCCATGAAGGGTCTATTCACCTCTTCTCAAAATCGAATTTCTTCAATTACGACACTTTTACTTGGGGCAGCACTTTGCCTCCTTACTCGTCTTCGTTTGTGTTGATTTTCGTCATGAGCTACTCTATTGTACTCATGATTTTATGGTCCCCCATTGGACCCGTACTATGAGGCAGCACCATTGAGTCACCCTTGCTTAGAGCATCCGAGTCGAGTCACCATCACTTTCATGGAGTCTATCCCAAGTCCCTTTGAACCCCACTATATTCCTCCATCCTTTCCTGCTTGGTCCCTCTCTCGTGTGGCACATTATGGCCTTCAGTACCCTTTTCCACTATCCCTCATGATATTGTGTCAGTCGCTGCCAAGCCATTCATACCCTTTATGCTCTAACAAGGGAAGTCGTCCAACCACTCCTCCGTTTCTCTCATTCCATCATCATCATCAGTGTCTACTTGTTCGTCGCTCTACTATTTTCCCTCGTGCCTTAGTTGGGGTTCCCTTATTGCCCCACCCATGGCGGACCTACTTCTGTCGACATCAACTCATTTACTCCAGAAGCCAGGTCTAGGGGGCAATGTACCTTGGTTCGAAGCATGATCGTGATATATACACTTGATGGTCCAGTGACGCAGTGGCAGTTATTGGTGATTCCCAGGCATGTGTGAGATGTCTCAACCCTCATGAGGGGGTGGCCCTGCAGGTAGCCCCCCATATGCCCGGATGACTTCATTTCCTCCCTTGATGCAGCTCCTCTCATATGATGATATCGGCCTCAGCCCTTCCCTGTGTGCAGGGGGCATTTGGGTGTATTTGTATCTCATGTACTACCATATTATTGCATAAGTCCTGAAGATTATTCCAGGCATCGCATGTATGTGGGATTCATCCTCTTATTTATCTGGCTCATGTTTAGGCCAACACATGCTTCATTATTGCGTTCCGTGGTTTTCCGGGTGCCTTATTCTTTGTACTTTGTCTCGATGGGCATAGGTATGCCTCCCTCGCCGCCTTTAGCACATGTACCACTTCATAACTTAGAGACTTGTTGCACCTGTAAGTCTCGTCTCCTCAAGGTCTAGTCCTTTAGCACATCAGACAACCTTACATTTCTCTCTCTCACTTCCCTCTTGATGTCTAGTGATTGAGTTCTTACAACGTACTTCGGTCATACGATTTGCTCCTAACACTCGTACGTTGGGGGGCAATCTGTTACACCAATTTTTGGTCATCTAACCCGTTATTATTAGATGAACCCAAGTACACCATGTAAGACCAATTTTACCCTAAGTAAAATTTCTTTCACCACATAAAATAACTTATTTGTTTATATTTCCTGGTCATATTTAACCCAAAATAAGGAACTTAATTAAATAAATCCTTATTTATTTAATTATTTCCTAAGAATAAGTTATTTAAATCATTATTTAAATAATATTCTTAGTTAAATTTAACTAAATCATCCATAAATAATTAAATAAACCATTATTTATTTAATTATATTCCCATCATTTCCTAAAATGATAAATAAACCATTTATTTATTTATTATTTATAAATAAAGGAATTGACCCAAGTCAAGAATCATTTTCCCTCCAACAAATATAATAAAATATTCCTAAAGGGTGCTTCTAGAATTCGATTAATAATATTTTATTCATGCACCGAGTTCTAGACCACCCCAATATTTTGTTATAAATAGGAGGGTTTTCCCCATTCATTAGTCACCTCCATTGCATTAGATCACTCTAGATCTACTCTTGGTCACCATTTTTCCATTTTTTCTTTGTGAGCTCCCACTGAGTTCTATGTTTGTTTTTCTACACCAATAAGAGAGAGGAATGTTAGATCTGAAACACTGAGGACTTTCAAGAACCCATCCCACTGAGGAGAACCGGAAAACACCTTTCTTGTTTTCCTCTCAGGTGCCCCATTCTTTAATATAATATAAAATTCTTTTAAATACATTGTTCTTGTCTTATCTGTTGGATTCATGGAGCTATGTTATATTTTATCTGCTTAATATCTTTTATGAATGTCTTTTGTACTTAGATGTTTGAATTTTTTTCGACAAACTTAAAGATATTTTGCGGCCATAATCGATGTTGAGGGCTATTTGTTATGCGTAGCTAAAGTGATCTTTAATGAAGATTCATACTAACATGAACCCATTGTCCCGATCTGAGATAATGGATTGTCGGATCCCAAAGTGTACCCACACATTCAAATGAGAGCTTAGCGGTAGCTTCTACTATGATACTCTCCTTGCAGGCCACCATAATGGTCGTCTTATAGAATTTGTCGAGAACCATGAAAATGTAGTCGTTTCCATGTTTAGTAGAAGGAAGGACCAACATGTAATCCATGGAGATGGATTCCAAAGGTCAACTAGGAGTATGAAGAGGAGTATATAGGCCTTGCTTCTTGATGGTTGGTTTGGAAATGGTGCAGGAAGTGCAATATCTGATGTAGTTCCCAACATCATGTCGAAGGTTTGGCCAGTAAAAATAATTTGTAGCACTGCCACTGTTTTCTATACTCCGAAGTGTCCAATTACCCGACTTTAGTGAACCTCCCAAATAATATTGGCACGCTCGCTTGAAGGAACACAAAGGTGTCATAGGTGGCATACCAATGCATCTTGGAGGTGAAAATTTGTAACTTGCTTTCCTTCCAGGAGTGACTGGTATGTGTTTCTAAATTCTGGATCGCTCTTGTAAAGATGTAGCCACCCCAAAGTCTCGTGGCCACAATATTTGAGCAAAGTGGTCAACGCCATGACCAACGGTCGGCTGAGGAAATATGCAACATTATTGGTGGTTCCCTTCTTGTACTTAGTGTTCAAATGGAATTGTTGCAAGTATGTGGACCATTTGTGATGGAGATTGTTCTGCAACTTCCCTTGTGCCTGTATGAACTACAGTGGTCGGTGGCCTGTGTGGGTGACTATTTCCTTCCCCATAATGTAATTATTCCATTTTCAGTAGGCCTTCACAATGGAATACATCTCTTTGTCATAGGTGGGATACTTTCGGATGATATCTAAAAGTGTATCACTATGATATGCTACTAGATTCCCCTGATGAGTAAGAACTGCACCATTAGCATAGTCAGAGACATATATATTAATATGAAATTGTTGTTGCAGTTATGGTAATGTGAGCACTAATGCAGAGCAGAGGTGATAATTCAACTTGAAAAAATCCTTCTATTGGGATTCAGACCAAAATAAATTTTCTTTCACTCTGCCCTTGGTGACTTGACTTGAAGGCCAAGTGATATGAGAAAACCCCAACACAAACCTGCTGAGTTCTGTTAGATTGGTTGGAACTAGCCAATCCTGAATGACTTGTATCTTGGCTAGGTCCACATGCAAACCTCTCTCATCAATGATTTAGCCTAGATATTGAACCTGGGTCATACCAAAAGTGCATTTCTCCAAATTGGCACACAACTTGTGTTGTCCCAAGGTTTGGAGGACCTGTTGAATATGGTGGAGGTGCTCTTCCCAAATTTGGCTGAAGATCAGGATTTTATCCAAATACACCACCACAAATAAGATGGTGAATGGTCGCAATATGTCATCCATCATCCTCATGAAGGTTGACGGGGAATTTTTCAACCAAAAAAGGTCCTCCTTGGATTTGAAGGTATTTTTCCACACATCAGAAGGTTTGATTGGTACCTAGTGATAATTGGACTTCAAGCCAATCTTGTTGAAATATTTTTCCCCCTTGAGTTGGTACATAAGGTCATCAATCCATGGTATTATATACCTATTCTAGATAGTGATCTTGTTCAACGCTCAAAGTCAATATAGAGTCTCCAAGTCTTTTCCTTCTTCTGTAGCAACATGATCAGGGTCCCACAGGGAGATGAACATGGCCTAATTTTCCATTTATGTAATAGCTCTTAAACCTTCCTCTTGATTTCATCGTTATCTAGAAAATAACATCAATAGATTAGCCCATTGAGTGGCAGTGCACCCAGGGTCAGATCGATGGAGTGCTTGACCTGACAGTGTAGAGGTACCCCTCTAGGTGAGGTGAATATGTCCTTGCACCCCTCCATGACCTTGTACATCTATTGCTTCCATGTAGAGGAGGCTTGTTTGGATGTCGTGGCCACAATATTTTTCTTTCCCTGAGGGAAAATCATAAGGAAAAAAAATCTCGATCTAGGAAATGATCTTACTGCATTGTTTCATAGTGATCAAAGAGATGGTGGTAGGCGGTGCTACCTCTGTTATCTTGTACAACTTATTTCCCAAAGTAATAATAACAATGCAAGGCCTAGACTCATACACAAAATATTGCTTCTTCAAGTATGGTTGTCCTAATAATACATCACAAAATTCAAGAGGAGAAAAATCACACAATACCTCATTTGTGAAGGGATTTATGTTGCAGGAAAGGAACAATGTTGGATGGCACGAAGATCGTGTCCTTGGTGAAACCACTAGATGGTGTATGACTACATATGTGCTCTAGTCAGTAGGCCTAGCCTCTTCACAAGCTCATCTGAAATGAGGTTCTTTTGGCTCCTACTGTCAACAATGAATTGCAGCAGAGTACCCTTTACCCACATCTATGAGTGGAAGAGGCACTCCCCCTCATCTGGATCTTCGAGCTCATTCATTTGGATCTTAGTGGTGGAAAAAGTGGAACTGGGCTCTGCATCAATAATCTACTTCCCCTTGTCAGGTTCTGACTTAGAGTTGAAATATGCATCTAACTCGGAAGCCTTCAGCTCGACCACTAGTAACTTCTTGGCCTGAAACTCACTTGGCTATTATGGAACTCACGCCATTTTCTCATGTCCTTATTTGTCTTTGTGGTGTTGTTCTTTTCTTGCAGCTTTAGAAAAATTTCTTGGGTCACCCTACCTTGGCTCTATCCTTTGTATTGAGGTTTGGGTGTTCCTTTCCCTTGCTTCAGATTCAAAAATCAAAATTCTTTCTTCTTTTGTTTAAATTTGTGCTCTATCTTGACAGCATATAGATAAGCAACTTCGAGTGAGGAGATGTCTAGGAAATCTATCTCGTTCTGTATGTACTTGTGCATAAAATCATGATAATTAAGTACCAAATGTCACTCAAAATCCTTGATACCCAACTTTTTTTGAAGGGTATGACAAATATTTGTGAACTCAGGCACATCTTGGTCCCTTCCCTACCATAGTGTGGTCCACTTTATGTGTTTATCCTCATAGAACCCGATGAGGTAATACTGATCCTTGATGGCATCCGAGAAATAATTCTAGGTGGGTGAGGATGAAAATAATGAGGGTTCATTCTCATTCCTCTTCTCACAGTAAGTTTCCCACCAGTCCTTGACATGAGGTGCAACTTTAAGTAGTGCAAAAGTAATCTTTTCCCAGTTGGAAAAATCATGAATTGGAAAATATCCTTCTAGCAGATTTAACCATTTATCTATGACATACTCATCTATCTGACCTTTGAAAATGGGGATGCCAAAGTTAACTTGAACCCTAAAGGGAGTGGTGCTTCCAGAGTGGCTGCTGGAAGAAGATGTGTCACATGTGGGTAGTCGTCGAAGGATCTGGGAAAAGTTGTCCATCATCACGTTCCTTTGTCGCTCGAGGGCTTCTTCGAGAAATATTTTGAAAGGATCTTCTACTACCTCATTTTTATTTTATTCTGCCATGGGAGTACATCAGTGTTTTTGAGGCTAGTCTTGCAAAGGTTCAACCAGTTCAAGCCCTAACTCCTTATACAATGACCTCGTTGGGGACTTGCAAAGAAAAATAGAGAAATAGAAAACCGCTCTTATACCACTGATCCAAAATTAAACAAGAACACAAAAGAATACATATATAACCATAAATACAAATATGCAGCATAAATAAAACTTCATTTCATTAATATCAAAGAACTGAAATATGTTTACATACAGAATGGAAATAAACTACCTCGGGCGATGGTAGCATATCTTTGAGAAGATATGTGGTGGCTACATGCCTCATAATTGTGTTAAAATGAGGCTCAAGCACCTTTTTATTATTGAAAAACAAAGGAAATCCCTAAACAACCAAAGCCCTAACCTCGGGAGATGGAATTCCAAGAGTTTGTGGGCCCCGTTGGGGTTAGTTGGGCAACCAACTTCCTGGGGTCGTAACTTGGTCATATTATCTTCGTTTGGCATGTACGATACCTGGTTGGAAATATCTCTCTTAGTAATACATAATTTGCAACAAGCCCTTGCCTTTGGCTATGGGCCTATTGTGGACCTAAAAAACGTCGTTTAGGGGGTCAAAATTGCTCCAGAAGTTCCAAACCCAAAAAATGCTAAACATAGTAAATGCTACTATAAACAAGGAAATTGATGAAACTGACTGGAGGTCTAGGTGGAATAGGTGGGTGGCCACCAATATCCACCTGGATCAATCCTCCCTCCTTAGGAAGAAATGGTGCCCATTGCGCGCAGAGCCTCCATGAGGTGAGGAAATTTCTGTTGAACCTCGTCTGTGATGAAGCACTTTCCTTCGTGAAGGAGTTGGTATAATTTGAAAAAAAGATATAGTTGGATCCTCTGTTTGCGAGTGTTATTGATCTGCATATCCATGATCCGATCAATCATGGAATGTTCCATGCAGTCTGGGTTTAAATCTATTAGTGTGAGTGGTTTTTCAATGTTGAATGTGTCTAGTAATGGTGGAAAGTATGGCTGAAGGTGGTCCACATTGAACATTGGGTGCAAGCCAATGAGCGGTGGAATGTTGAGCTCGAAGGAATTGTCCCCTATAGCCTTGGTGATGGTGTACGTGTTGATTTTTGGGTATCATTGGATGTGCTCTAGCTCCAAAAAAATTTGGATGGGCTAGAACACATGAGATCTCTAAGACCCATAAATCATTTGGATAAATTCTACCCGAAGTGAAATTTATTCAAATAATTAATTATTTTAAATGGATCCTAAGTTAAAACTTAGGGAATTTAAATAATTAAAGTGAATTAATTTAAAAATGTGGGTGAGAAGCTTCTAAGTGATGAGGATCAAGTCTATTCTAATCTTAGCCATTGATTAAGGATTAGATCACGCATGTTTATTTCTCAACAGGAAAAGTATAAAGGAAGGATTGAGGGTCAGTTGGAGAACACACATAGTGGATGAATCTAGAGATCGAATTCTTCTGATGGAGTAGTGCTCGGATGAAGATAAGATCTAAGTGATTCAGCAGCAGTAAGGGGTGGAAGCATTTATTGGTCGGAGGACCAAATGTACATAGCAGAGCAAGGGTAGCAGAGACAACAGAGGAAGTAGCGTAGCCACTAGGAGAGGTGACACAGTTCCCAGAAAGGGTGACACGGGCCCATGTAGGGGCAGCGCAAAGCTTTCGAGAGACATTTTGATATTTAGCTAGAGATCGGGGTTTAAGAGCCGGGAGGGATGAAAATCGATTTTCTAAGAGCCAAATTAGTGCATATAGGAGGTGACGTAGACTTTAGTAGTCCCCATGTAGGCCTACGCATCTACTGCGTAGAGGCAACACAGAGGGAGTTGGGGTTTCGCCAGTTCAATCTTGGATAAGCCAGGACTTGTAGTGTGAGGTAAAACTCACTATTTTATCTATTTGTCAAGGATTTTCTCTATTGGGTGAGATAGATTTGGCACCCTAGTTGTACTTAGAATATTGTTTCCTAATAATACAAACCCTCATATCTGTTGCACTGATTTTACCGCATTGGGTTTTGCTGGGGGAAATTGTCCAAAAATAAGTGTGTCCTTTGTGTGATTGTTGATGGGCCTCTAAATTAGACATAAATTAAAGCCCATATGACCATCCTTCAGCACATTAAACCTCTCTATTTTTCATTATATGACATATTTTTAATTTTAATATGTTCATTATGAATGTTAAAAGATAATTTCATATTTGCGCCTAATATTATTTATTTTTGTATAATATTGTGAGAATATTGGGCATATTATGAAGATTTGGAAAAGGAGATAATTTAGGGAATTCATCCCTACTATTGGAGTATCAATATTGGAAAATAAATGAAAAAAATATCACAAAATTATTGAGAAATTCTGGAGAGATTTTGGAACTCCGATGATCGAGAAAATCTAGGAATGTGTTCCCTGTCATTTACTACAAACTCCTAATGATGGGAACAAGATCCATTATTTGAGGGATTTTGGAGGGGAAGGCTTCCTCCTTTAAAGGGGAATGCTTCCTCATCATTTTGTATAAGTAAAAATTCGAATTGGCCTCTATGGGCATGTATTGTTTAGTCTTATTGTGGAGAAAACTTGTTTTCTGGCCGCTCCACTTTCTTTTCTTATAGGGATGTAGTTGGACTGATTCAATAATGAATACTGTTGCCATTTTTAACTTCTAAGGCTTGGTTTCTTCCATAGGAATCTGAGTCCTCCTTTGGCTTGGCCATCCTAGGAGCCTTAGAGCCCTCTTGCACAATTTCTTTATGTTATTTTGACTTCCTATTCACATGCATCTCTTATTTATGTTTTTCATATTTCTATATTTAGTATTATTTTTTTTCTTGCTATAGGAGTGAGTTAAATGATTGAAGTGAGTTCTTTTTCAGGTTTTTTATAGGTTCAAATGCATTATTCATCCTTGTAATAACTTTTGAAGGTCATATTAATCATTAAGCTACTTGGATTTGGTTACTAGTTCACGAATATAAGATTTCTAGAAATGTCTTGTAGAGAAATAGTAGTAAATTTATGCTATTTTTTAGAATGGGTTAATGAGCTTCATTTGACTTGATTCCACTTGTATTAGGTCATAATAATGTTAAATTTAATAAAAACATTTACCCCATTTCATTTTAACTTGATTAGGTTAGGCATTTGATAGATTAACTAGCTCACTTGTTCTTGAATTTCCATATTTTTGAGTAGTAATTTTCTTTTATTTTTTAGCATGTGTGAACATGAGTATTTTGGAGTGATTCTACTTGGAATGGAGACTTAAGAAATCCTAATTACTAACAAAATTTGTCCCATACCATTTTCATTTGATTTACTTGGTCATTCAGTGAGTTATCTCCAAAACATAACATCTTGTACCAAAAACATAGTTTCCTGTAGCACCCTTGTAGCATGTGTAAACTCGACCATATTTTCTCCCAAAGGTTGGTTTTTGTCTCTTAGGCTTGAATCATGACCCCTATGATCTAAATACATGATTGAGGAGGAATAAATACCCCTTAGGACATTCATTTTCAAAAAAATTATTAGGAAATTTTATTTGAATTCATGCTCTTAGGATTTCAATTGCAAATTGTTGTTCTTTCCTAGGTTTAATTTATTTTCAAAGCAAAACTTCCATTTCTACAATTAGTTTAGGCTTTGATTTCATGAAATTCACTCCATTACATCAGATTAAGAAAAGAAGGACACATTGGATGCTGCACATATAGTGCTGATACCTTTTAATTTTGTACGAACCTCGAGCTGATAATTAAAGTTGGTAGCCTTGGGAGTTGCAACATTCTTGTTGCAATATTGAGGCTCATCAATTGCTTCATTTATTTTTCAGTACTTGATTTGTATATTGGTGTAGGCTTCTTAGTATTTTCGTTAGTATTTTACTAAAGTATTTATAAAATAACTTGTTAAATGGAAAATACAAGTAGGTAATGAAAATTGGTTAATTGTAGTTATTTGGGAAACATTTTTTTCCATTTTTTGACGTTGAAAATTGTAATTTTCTATGTTTTTTCAACTTCAACTCCACTAAACTCATATTTTCAATGCAAATTACGCTTTGACATAAAAAAAAGATTTGTAGAGAACTGTCTTACCTCCATACTTATATTTAAAAAAATAAAAAAATATTGACATATAGAGGGGTAAATTTGTTGTTTACTAACTGCATATACTTGAAATTTCCAGGCAAACATAAATAGTCACTTTTTGAACCATAACTTTTTTTAGGGAAGGTTATTCATTTTTTGGAAATAAACCATATCATCATAATCTACATATATTGCACTAGTGCAATGACTATTTTTTATTATTTTTTTTAATGGACGAAGACAAACAAACGATGATGTTTCAGTACATTTTATGAGCCCTAGATTCTATTTTCAATGTGATCGTCAATAAGAAAAATGAGAATACCATTTTGAAGAAGACAGGGAGAGGAAGTGCAATATGATTTTTCTGATTTTTTTGGTGTTTCCATTTTAAAGTTATTGAATTTTCATTCACTGCAATTTTCAGAACAATGAAATTCCATAGTGACACAGTTTAGTATAAAATTAATAACAAATTGAAAATTTTAATGAAACTCCATAAATCTTACATCATTAGAAACTAGATTCAGAGATGAATCTAATGGTACCAGGTCCAAAAGATAACATTTTGTTTTTGTAGGTGTTTCGCCCCTCCAAAGTTGCAGGTTCTTGAAAACTACAGAATTTTCTGGGTTTTTCGTTGACCAGGAACTCTCGGGCGAGACAATTATTAAACTCTCGACCGAGAACTTTTAAACTCTTGACCGAGAATTTAAACCACCACAGGTTAAATTTAACTATGCAGCTAAACTCTCATCCGAAAGTTGTACAAACTCTCGGCCGAGATTTTGCGCCTGAGAGTTTACCCAAGGCAGACTCTCTGACGAGAGTTTTATAACTCTTGTCCAAGATTTTACTAAACTCTCGGGTGAGAGTTTAATAAACTCTCGGACGAGATTTTATTAAAATTTAATCAAAACATTTTATCTTCGGTCGACAGAATCTTGTGAAGATTCATTGTCGCAATGTTTTGGGCGAGAATTCTATATAAATACTCTCGTTCGAAAGGTTAATTCCACAAACTATTCTGAACTAGAAAGAGTGTGAAGGTGCGAGGGTCCAAATTTTTTTCCTGCGAAGGTGCAAATTTTTTCAGTGTGAAAAATTCTTTTTGGCGAATTTTTTTTTGCAAGTTTTTCTAGGTGCAAAATTTTTTTTGGAAGTTTTTCTGGGTGCAAAAATTTTTTTGGCGAATTTTTTTTGGGTGCATGAAGGCATGAAGTATTTTTGAAAAATGTCTCTATGAAGGCATGAAGTATTTTTGCAAAATTTCTTTATGAATTTAATTATTTATTTAATTTTCTCTGTTATTGAAAGCATGAAGTACTTATTTTGAAGTCTTTATGTTTTTTTGGGTATTTGGTCCAAATAGAGTTGGATTTTAGGTTTCCAAATTTGTGAACATGGGAAACAAAAGGAATTTCCTATCAAGACATGATCGAAAAAGAACTGATTCGGCGGAAAAGAAAGAGAGATTACAAAAAAAAGGGCGAGAGGAAAGGGAAAGATTAAGCCATGAAATAAATGTGGAGGTAGAGCATTGTGAAAGAGATGTAGAGGTGCATGACAATGACGAGGAAATGACAAAATTTTGAGGAACTTGTAAATGAGAATATTAAAAACACAAATGTCGAAGAGAATTTTGAGGAACTTGCCAATGAGAATATTGAAAACACAAATGTCCAAGAGAATATTGATATCGATCTCACTGGTGAGTCAATAGTTTCTTCAATTTGAATTTTGTATTTTTTTTAAAAAACATTGTAGTTCACGATAGTTTTAAAATTAAAAATATGTATATGTCAATTTCAAATTAGAAGTTAATATTGTTTTTTATGCAGGGACAACATCAGAACTACAAGAAGATACTACCACACCTCGAATTTCACTGCAATTAATTGGAAATTCCAAGAACATTTTATACGACTACAAATTTCTAGAAAATATGGATCCAACTAAAATTGAAGAATTGGGACCACCAATGGTTGAAAGGAGAGCTCGAGATAAAATAAATTGGGGGTTGAAACATATTTTTGAAGGTAAATCTATCATAGCACAAGCTCAGATGTTACGTATATTTTTAAAGCACAAATATCTCAGAAATGTTGTGGAATTATTGGGCATTAAAAGTGAGAAAGTGGTTTTAGAAAATGAAATGGTATCAAAAAATGTGACGTCGACACTTGCCACACTAGCCAAAAAGCAATCTCAAGTTGAAAAGACTGCTCGTAGAGCACTTTTAACAGGTGTACTCGCGAAACAAAATTCATCAAGTCGTTTGATGTCAGTAACTTCAAAATTGTTTAAAACATCAAGAAAAAGTTTATGGAGGCATACAAATTTTAGAATTCAATTAGATGAGAATGATGAACTTGCGTGTTGGGCTAATATCTGCAGGCATCCATATCATGATAGAATTCCTGATGGTGTGAGGGATAGGGTAAAATAGTTTTGGGATTTGAATTCTCGTGTGTCACCAAATGAAAAGGATGGTGTGCGATGTCGTATATCTAAGGGAGTTTATGAATCTCATGCCAAACATATAACACAGTTCAGTCAAGTAGAATTATTCCAGAACTTTATGGAGAGTAATATTGATGTGAATGTTTCCATTAGCACATTTGTGAAGATTAAACCATGGTATGTCAGGCCTATCACTGTTTGAGATACATGTTGTTGTAGATACCATGTAGAATTCTAATTATTTTATGAGACATTTGTAAATTTTGGCATAAAATATTGGTCAAATGACCCCTCTCCTTCAAGTGTTTGTGAATTTTTATCGAAGATATTATGTGCATGAGAGAATAATGAATTATTTTATAAAAAATAATGTTTTTGTGGAAGAAATTCCCATAATTATCTCATTTGGCACTCTACGATGCAAAGTATCCCATTGATCCTAACGATCCCAGATGTCAAATCTTAGTCTGAATTGGAAGCGATATGAAAATGTTACTTACACTCCTGTTGCAGATTCAAGCACAACATCAAAAAAGATCACTTTACTTGACAACGACATTTCAGTGACATCTTTTATGGATAAGTTCAGGGTGAAAATATACAAATATATTAAGCACTGTCATATAGCATGATGGCATGATTTACAGTTCAAGCAATCACGTGATGTGTTCCCAAAAGGAAAAATATTATCAGTGGTTGATTTCGCTGAGAATTACACGTTTAATCCACAAAAGGAGATACAAAGTGAGTATTATCATTCAGACCAAGTATCTATAATTGTGCATATTTTGTAGAGACATGCAGAGCTTGATATCGATGGTTTTTATAGCGATGTAAATAATCGTGAGGTGATTAAGGAGTACCATTTCTATATCAGTGATGATCGAACACATGATACATGTGTTTTTCAGCATTGTTTTAATGTTATTTATAATGAATTGTTGAAACGAAGGGTCACTTTTAAAGAACATTGGGTATGGTCAGATGGTTGTGCTGGTCAATTTAAATCAGCAAGATCGTTCTTTTGGTTGTCTCGTCTTCATAAGAGAACCAACATTCGACATACATGGAATTTATTTGAGATAGGGCATGGAAAAGGAGAGCACGATGGTGCTGGGGCATGCATAAAACATGCACTTAGGAGGCATCAATTGAATCACTCAGCTTCTCGACTTGCAAATTCTTTAGATATTGTTAATTGGTGCAAAGACAATTTAAGTCATGTATCTAACCCAAGGATGGATGATGTGCATATGTAAGCGTACACATTTAACTAACAATATATATATTATACATGTCTAGATATATATGTGTATACATGTGCGTGTATTTTGTTATCAAAAAAATATTAAATATTGTTCAAAATTTGACTCATACATGTGTGTGTTTTTCTCAAGTAGGTAATTTTGGAATATTTCAATGGGTGATGTTGATAGATCGTTGCCATTTAATTGCCTTGGAATCCCTCAAACAAGAATTTTACACTCAATTAGGAGTAATAACATGACAAATATACATTGCATTGACAAACAAAAGTGCTCTTGCTTTTTTTTTGCATGTATTGATCAGACAGAGTCCATCGATGACCGTTAAAACCAAATTAAGAAATTTGTTAAACCATGGAAACACGAAGAATTGACACCATTTCCCCCATTTGGAAATGTGACTGATAAGGAAATGGACAATGAAGTGGTTGTGGTTGACAATAATTATGATCATGTTTCTGATATGGTTAGAGAAGGTGATGTCTTTGTTGTCATTGCACCAGAAAATAATCAAGAAAACGTGCTTTATTATTAATTACAATGCACTATGTCTAAATCCACATTGCTGCAATAGTATAACGATCCATCAAATTATACATACCCAATCGGTTCAATAGTGTTAATGGGACATTTCTTTGAAGAAGTAAAGAAATGTAAAGATCATATTATTTTTCAAGATTACCAACCAGAGGTTATTATGCCCAATATAGTCACTTGGTCATAGCAACTCGGTTGCAGTTGAAGCAAGTGAAGAGTAGAAAAAACAACAACAATGGAGGTTATCGATATATGATCATGATGCCATTCTGGAAAAATTTCCACTAGCGCATTTCATATGAGTGGAACACATTGTTCAAGATGAACAATTAACTTTGATTCTAGGGTTAGAACATATAATTGCTACAATGCATTGGAATTTATATATTTTAAGACTATATTGTGGATTGCTTTCAAATAAATGGACATGTGGATGGTTATATGTGTGTTGGTACGAACAATATATTATGATCTACTAGATAAGGGTTCTTTTCTAGATAATTAAGTTATGGTGATTTAATGTGTCCATGATGTTTACTCCTAGATGATCTTAACTCGCCCCCTTTTTTGCATGGATATGATGGTGATGAATGAATATTTAATTACATATATATATTATTGTATTGTTAGTTTGGTTTTGATATCAAATGTCATCATATTTGCATCTCTTCATTAATTTAGATTAGTTTATATTTGATGTGGCTAATCTCTTCATTATTGTCTCTTCTCATGATGGAGGTCTCCTACTTTTATTTTCTATTGACATGTTTCTATTTTCCATTTTCTTAGAAAATATTGTTCACAACATGGAATAGATCATACAAAGGAACATTCAAGAATACAAAACTATTCATAAAGGTGTGTTTAGCTATGAATTAATTCTTATGTTAGAAAGTTTTGCTAGTAATGGATTTCACACTTTTATATTAAGAGATAGATATCCCAGCCCTTGTAGCAATAAATCGAAAAGTGTTTAGATGAAATTATTATTTCCAAAGGAAAACAACTCAACTCTCATGAATGTTTCAATATAGATGAAGAGAAATGGTTTGGTAAATTTCAAATTTAAGGAGAAAATTTATTCAAACTAGTTTATATATCGTATTGATAGCTTCAACAAAGTATCCTACAAATGTCAAATGTCAAATGTTTCTATGTTCATTTGAGGTGTTTCTATTTTCCATATGTTTGGAAAAATATTGTTCACAACATGGAATAGATCCTACAAAGGAACATTCAAGAATACAAAACTATTCATAAAGGTGTGTTTATCTATGAATTAATTCTTATGTTAGAAAGTTTCACTAGTAATGGATTTCACACTTTTATATTAAGAGATAGATATCCCAGCCTTTGTAGCAATAAATCCAAAATTGTTTAGATGAAATTATTATTTCCAAAGGAAAACAACTCAACGCTCATCAATTTTTCAATATAGATGAAGAGAAATGGTTTAGTAAATTTCAAATTTAAGGAGAAAATTTATTCAAACTAGTTTATAGAGCATATTGATAGCTTCAACAAAGTATCCTACAAATGTCAAATGTCAAATGTTTCTATGTTCATTTGACATGTTTCTATTTTTAAAGAGAGAATCCATACAGGCGAAAATAGTTTTTAGAAGAGAAGGAATAACCTGTTTCTGAGAAGGAATAACCTGTTTCTATTTTCCACGTGCTTGGAAAATATTGTTCACAACATGGAATAGATCCTACAAAGGAACATTCATGAATACAAAACTATTCATAAAGGTGTGTTTAGCTATGAATTAATCCTTATGTTAGAAAGTTTCGCTAGTAATGGATTTCACACTTTTATATTAAGAGATAGATATCCCACCCCTTGTAGAAATAAATCCAAAAGTGTTTAGATGAAATTATTATTTCCAAAGGAAAACAACTCAACTCTCATCAATGTTTCAATATAGATGAAGAGAAATGGTTTGGTAAATTTCAAATTTAAGGAGAAAATTTATTCAAACTAGTTTATAGAGCATATTGATAGCTTCAACAAAGTATCCTCCAAATGTCAAATGTCAAATGTTTCTATGTTCATTTGACATGTTTCTATTTTCCATGTTCTTGGAAAATATTGTTCACAACATGGAATAGATCCTACAAAGGAACATTAAAGAATACAAAACTATCCATAAAGGTGTGTTTAGCTATGAATGAATTCTTATCTTAGAAAGTTTCGCTAGTAATGGATTTCACACTTCTTTATTAAGAGATAGATATCCCACCCCTTGTAGCAATAAATCCAAAAGTGTTTAGATGAAATTATTATTTCCAAAGGAAAACAACTCAACTCTCATCAATGTTTCAATATAGATGAAGAGAAATGGTTTGGTAAATTTCAAATTTAAGGAGAAAAATTATTCAAACTAGTTTATAGAGCATACTGATAGCTTCAACAAAGTATCCTACAAATGTCAAATGTCAAATGTTTCTGTGTTCATTTGACATGTTTCTATTTTCCATGTGCTTGGAAAATATTGTTCACAACATCAAATAGATCCTACAAAGGAGAATTCAAGAATACAAAACTATTCATAAAGGTTTGTTTAGCTATGAATTAATTCTTGTGTTAGAAATTTTTGCTAGTAATGGATTTCACACTTTTATATTAAGAGATAGGTATCCCACCCCTTGTAGCAATAAATCCAAAAGTGTTTAGATGAAATTATTATTCCCAAAGGAAACAACTCAACTCTCATCAATGTTTCAATATACATGAAGAGATATTGTTTGGTAAATTTCAAATTTAAGGAGAAAATTTATTCAAACTATTTTATAGAGCATATTGATAGCTTCAACAAAGTATCCTACAAATCTAAAATGTCAAATGTTTCTATGTTCATTTGACATATTTCTATTTTCCATGTGCTTGGAAAATATTGTCCACAACAAGGAATAGATCCTACAAAGGAACATTCAAGATTACAAAACTATTCATAAAGGTGTGTTTAGCTATGAATTAATTCTTATGTTAGAAAGTTTCACTAGTAATGAATTTCACACTTTTATATTAAGAGATAGATATCCCACCCCTTGTAGTAATAAATCCAAAATTTTTTAGATGAAATTATTATTTCCAAAGGAAAACAACTCAACTCTCATTAATGTTTCAATATAGATGAAGAGAAATGGTTTGGTAAATTTCAAACTTAAGGAGAAAATTTATTCAAACTAGTTTATAGAGCATATTGATAGCTTCAACAAAGTATCCTACAAATGTCAAATGTCAAATGTTTTTGTGCTGATTTGAGATGTTTCTATTTTCCATGTGCCTGGAAAATATTGTTCACAACCTGGAATAGATCCTACAAAGGAACATTCAAGAATACAAAACTATTCATAAAGGTGTGTTTAGCTATGAACTAATTCTTATGTTAGATAGTTTCACTAGTAATGGGTTTTACACTTTTATATTAAGAGATAGGAATCCCACCCCTTGTAGCAATAAATCCAAAAGTGTTTAGAAGAAATTATTATTTCCAAAGGAAAACAACTCAACTCTCATCAATGTTTCAATATAGATGAAGAGAAATGGTTTGGTAAATTTCAAATTTAAGGAGAAAATTTATTCAAACTAGTTTATAGAGCATATTGATAGCTTCAACAAAGTATCCTATAAATGTCAAATGTCAAATGTTTCTATGTTCACTTGACATGTTTCTATTTTCCATGTGCTTGGAAAATATTGTTCACAACATGGAATAGATCCTACAAAGGAACATTCAAGAATACAAAACTATTCATGAAGGTGTGTTTAGCTATGAATTAATTGTTATGTTAGAAAGTTTCGCTAGTAATGGATTTCACACTTTTATATTAAGAGATAGGTATCCCACCCCTTGTAGCAATAAATCCAAAAGTGTTTAAACACATATTTCATTAATTTTGGAAATATTTTGTTACAAGGACAATGACTAGAAATGAGTTTTTTTAGTTATTTTTAAATTCTAGATCCACCATTTAATTCCAAATTTAATGAAATATGTGTAAATTAGATGAAATTATTATTTCCAAAGGAAAAAAACTCAACTCTCATCAATGTTTCAATATAGATGAAGAGAAATGGTTTGGTAAATTTCAAATTTAAGGAGAAAATTTATTCAAACTAGTTTATAGAGCATATTGATAGCTTCAACAAAGTATCCTACAAATGTCAAATGTCAAATGTTTCTATGTTAATTTGACATGTTTCTATTTTCCATGTGCTTGGAAAATATTGTTCACAACATGGAATAGATCCTACAAAGGAACCTTCAAGAATACAAAACTATTCATAAAGGTGTGTTTATTTATGAATAAATTCTTATATTAGAAAGTTTCGCTAGTAATGGATTTCACACTTTTATATTAAGAGATAGATATCCCACCCCTTGTAGCAATAAATCCAAAAGTGTTTAGATGAAATTATTATTTCCAAAGGAAAACAACTCAACCCTCATCAAAATCATACTCCAGATGAAGGTTTTGGAAAAAATGTTGATGTTAGAAATTTGCGGGCCATTTCAGGATTTCCAGTTCAAGAAAGTGAAGAATTTTTCTTGGCAAAAGCACACATGGAATTTCAAGAGATTGGGGGAGAGCCTTTGAATAAAAGAGTTAAGGTCACACATATTAAATATTGTCATCAAAATTCAGAGTCAGATGTTGAGAAAACACTTGTGAACTACTTGAAGGATGCTAAAGAAGGCATTGACATAACCAGTGGTTATCCACTCACTCAAGAAGTTAGCTTCAATATTTCTCATAGCATGCAGTTAAGTCTTGCGGGTTTGGAAACTTTTGTTGATGATATTTGCAAAGGGCTAGAGAAAGATGTAAAGAACAAAGCTGATAGCATTGTCCCATCAAAGGATGTTGTTGAACCACAAGATATAATAGGTCCACTAAGGAACAACAACACATAACTAATGGATAGTCATATTCAAGATGGCCTATTACAAGATGTGAGTATCTATGTGCAAGATTTAATGAATCAAGAGGAGATAATTGACAAAGACTTGGAAGAAGCATGAATTCATAGGAACAAGTGTGAAATAGAAGAGAAAATGGCCTGGAAAGATTATAGGAAGGCATGGGGGGTTGTTCAG
Source organism: Pinus albicaulis (assembly GCA_034641835.2). Taxonomy (NCBI): domain Eukaryota; kingdom Viridiplantae; phylum Streptophyta; class Pinopsida; order Pinales; family Pinaceae; genus Pinus; species Pinus albicaulis. The sequence goes on from CM076573.1 coordinate 152,899,116, forward strand.
GCTGCTAATCAAAGGTGTATTTACTTCACCAGAAGAGGGAAAGGTTGTCTGCTAAAATTCATGCTCTTGGAATGATTCACTACTCTCTAGAAGGATCCCCAAAGAGGCTTCATCAAAGCAAAGAAGGATTATCTTCTCCATGATGCTTTATAGGTCATAAGGACTTGGGCAATTTCACCTCTGGCACCCATTCCTCCGAAGACCACTTTGAGGATTTAAAACAGAAATGTACCAAGCTCAATGATCCAGGTGGATACTGGTGGGCACCCACCTATTCCAATTGGTGCTGCACCATTGCCTCTTTTAGTTTTTTAGTTTCGACACAACTTACTATTTTTGGAATTTTTTCGGGTCTTGAACTTCCGGAGCCGTTTTGAGGCCCTAAACGACATTTTTTAGGAAAATCAAGAGCGACCTTGATTATCTTTCTAACACTAAAATTTTTACTACTCGGATAGATCTTTCTAATGAGATATTGAGCGTGTCAAACAGAGATCGTATGCCAAAGTTATGTCCCCGGGAAGTTGAAACACTAATTTACCCAAACGGGGCCCATAGTTTTGGTGCTTCATCTCCTAGGGTTATATTTTTGGACGTTTTGAGTTTTCCATTGTTTTTAAATAATAAATTGGCCCTCGAGCCTCATTGTAACTCAGTTCAGAGGTCTGTAGCCACCACATCTCTTCTCAGAGATATGCTACCAACACCCTAGCTATTTTTTATTTCCATTATGTCTGTAAGCATGTTTCAGTCGTTTGATTTAAATAAGATGAAGTATTTTTTCCGGTGCATCTCAGTGTTTATGTCTATTTATGTATTTTATTGTGTTCCTGCATAAATCTGGATCACTCAATGATCATGGCTTGGGTGTGGATTATATTGTTACATCTTCAAGTAATGATAGCTTTCTATCCATCAAACGAAAATCCAATGGCATGCTCTCAATTGTTGATATGGTTCCTAACAGCACAAGGGAATTATGCATTGTTGGAAAAAACATTGGTGAAATCAAGATTGATGTCTCTGAATGTAAAGCAGTAGCTGAGCAAGACCAAGTCATTGTTTCATGTGAACCTAAAGTATTTCATATGAGGAAGGGACATCAAAAGAAAATGGAAGAGGAGCAAGCTGTTAGCAGGGAACGATTCGATATAGACCCTACTACTACAAAGATGTAAATTTATGTCATCACATACATTTCCATCCTTGTAGCAGACTATAAATCATCATTGCTACTATAGCCCTTGTGGCTTAGTTAGGCTTCCTTCAGTACATGCAGCATCTGCTGCAACATTTTCTTCCATTATGTTTGTGAGCTTAAACAGTTCTTCCAAAGAGAAATTCTTTAGGTCTTCCTCTATTTTGACGGTGGTCTACTTTTGTATATTGAGATCTACTCATCTACTAACACTAGTCTTCCCACAAGAATCATTCCAACTATAGTCAATACACTGCAATTATAGACATTTGTCACCGAGTGAAACTTTACACCAAAAATTCCTCATTAAAAGAACTACAATATTTCACAAATATCGAACTTATTCTCTATCCTGTAAAAAGTTTAAAATTGTATACAAGAACAAGAAAAGGGGCCAATTCACCAAGTTTTTCATGAGAATATTTTCCTCAAACACAAGAATACCATGTGTTATGGTGATACAAAGTTCTTCAATCGCCTGAAAATTGTATTAAACATGCAAAAACATGAAAAGGAGAAATCGTCTCAGCAATGATCAAAAAATAAATATAAAAATGTTTGGTCCATGGTTCAATATGGTCAACGTTCATTCAATCACTCAAACTTAAGCATTTGTTTTATCATTATACATACAAATATTCGACTGCAAATCCATCTAGAAATGCTCTTTATACATATACCACACGTGAAGTCCGATATGTACATTAATCTTGATGTTTGAATACTCTAGAAGTATCAATAAATGAAGGTGCAAAATCTGGAGCTGAAGAAGTTAATGGACATTGACAACATCAAGATGTTGACAAACAGACAATGATGCAAACACAAAATTATAATAGTGATCAAGGTATCTGCAAACATCATTCTAGAATACCTCTATTTTCAACATGTGCATAACTATAAATACCAACCATATGACAGGCTAAAATAAACTTCCAACGACACAGATATCCATAAATAATGTCAAATCAAATATTACGATTATTTCATCATAAATAATTTTCGATTGCAAATATCCATCAATGTTGTCTATAACATATAGTTGTGTCAAATAATCACACTGTTCAAACTCCAATTTTAAACCAGAACATCCAGTAACAGAGCTTTGATTGAATAATTGAAAAATCAGCCTAAACAAGCCCAAAAAATATACATTTCATAATAACATGTTTATTGTTTCCAAACTTTAAAAATATCTAATAAACAATTAACATGCAATAATTAGAAAACACCTCATGACCTCGAAAAATATACAACTCATAATAACATGCTCATTTTTGTTTACTAGTCAACCAAATAGGCCTTCCAAACCATCACTGTCCATTGCAGGCATCCCAGGCATCTTCCGAACCATTGCAGGCATCCCAGGCATCCCAGGCATTCTAGGCATCAAACCTCTAGGCAGTCCAATGCCAAAACTGTTTCCAGCACCCATACCCATAACATTAGATGCACCATGACCATTGCACATATTTGTTGATCCAGCCCTTAAACCAAGCTTCTGTTCAGCTTATGAATGGATCTCATTTATAGTTTTAACTTTTATCTAAAATTCAATAAAAGAGTAGCAAGTCAAAAATCATTAGGAAAGGGATATCCTGTGAGAAAAATAAGAGAAAGAAACACAAAACATCATGCTAAAAGGATTTTCAATTCCAGGAGATAAAACATCATTGCCAATAATCATATAAGAAAATAGATAGAAACCAACCTCTTCCCATCGAGGGATCCATTTATTACCACACAATTAAATAACATCACAAACCATGAATCTCATTCAAGATGCCAGGCATTGATTATTAGCTAGCTGCTTCATTGAGGAGAAATAAGAATCTATGATAGAACGCGACTTGGGGTTTTCTTCAAGTTGTTTTCCAACAGTGTTGAAAAGATGGAAAAGAGCCTCCACATTTTCTTCAGCTAAAGGAGACTTTAAATCCCGGCCTAACAAATTTTGTTTGATGGATAATGCAAGTATCAAACATTATTTAGCATTATTTAGCCACGGTTAGTGTTTTAGACATGCAAAAATTTTAAGTTGTGCAAATTTTATATATCTGAGATAAGAATTAAAGATTACTAATATTTCTGAATCTGATTTGAAGCATTAAAATGTGTTCTTCAGAAAATAACAATTCAACCCTACTCAAATGAGCACACTTTTAGCAGCAAATAAATAAACTTTTTGATACAATTATATAATGAAAACATATATTGTTATGCAACACATCTGAATACAATGATGAACAATTTTTTCAAGTACCATTTTCTGCTTGAAGAGCTCCCCAATTAGCCTTATATTTCCCAGAGTGCGAAGCTTTACCATCTTCTCCTTGTCACGATGTTCAGATTCTTGATCTGGGGTTGTCATTTGCTTGATTTCTTCTCGCAGATTGTCTGCACCTTCAAATGCTTCTTGGCAAGTGTTAAGAATAATTCTCTGGAATGCTTTTGGTTTTCTGTCTGGTTCTTCAGGTGGAAATTGAGGGAGTGAGGTATTTAAATCATGGCACAACTCGGAATACATGGGGAAAAATGTCAGTTCCAGCAATGCCTTGTAAAAAATAAGATGCATTACTCCCTGATAGCAAAGAAAATGCACAATCATGTAAGATATCCCTTGTGATGTCTACATGATGAGATAAACAACAAATGTACAAAAAAATAGTTTGTGAAGTTTAGACACCTCATCCACCAATCCAGTTTATCAAATACTTTAACTACAACAAAATGGAATGCCATTACCTAGCTGATGAATATAAAACAGGGGAGTTTGGATTCCAAGATTGGCACAATAGAATAGATGGTAGGAACTCCAATCCAAGATTAAGGATAATGTCACTAAGGCCACTTAGATAGAAGCTTTCAATGAGGGTTGAAGAATATCTTATGCTTTAAGTGATGAGAGCTAAGCCACAAACCTTAGATCAGGCCATGTTCTTACTATCAAATAGAAAAAATCCATGTCTTGGCTTTGAATTTTTTACATTTTCATACTACATCCAAACCCTATCTAGATAGAACCATACTCCTAATAATTAGAAAACTATAAACCCACCGTGAACACCCAAATAAAACCTCAAAAACGAAACGCCCAAGCTCTTAGACCTAATCATCCAAATGTGCAGAACCCTCCAAAGAATTACTAGGATAGAAAAGGGGTACAAACCAATGTGAATGTAATTGAATTCAAGCCTTTTATGAATGTTGACAGTATTTTGTTCTTCATGTGGAAAAATTTATAGTTGTCACAAAGTTCGGATAGGAAACTTTTCCACTATTCCCATTGCTTTTCGTCCTCCCTCCTTTTAAATAGCCCTCTAGTCGTTTTCATCCAAGAAGATACATTCCAAACCAAGTATTTCCATTCATACAAGTTTTTCCTCATTCCATTAGTCTTGAATTCCAATTCCTAGACCTTTATTCTAAGTAATTTATTTTGACTAATAAGTGAGGTATACAGAGGTAAAGAGGGCAATCACCTTACCTGTTTATGCTTTGTAGGAATGGAAACAATCACTTCTTAGAAAATGGTCTCTCCAAGAGTGGTTGTAGGTGCGCCCATGGGAGAAGTAGCACTTTATTCTTCATGGTCAACGATAAAAGTGTCAATCAGTGTGCCTACAAGAGTGGCAACAATTGTGTCCTTAAGAGTAGCAACAATTGTGTTTGTGGGAATAGAAACCGTCATGTCCTTGAGATTAGAAGAAACTATATCCATGGCCTCATGATGTAATTATCATCCATCAAAGTGGAAAAATCTTCCCTAAGAGCACTCCTTGCTGGTTATTATGGAGTATCAAGGCCACTAGACCAAATTCTTCCAACCCTAGGTCACTGACTCTACTAGTTCTTATGTTTCAGTAGGGGTAGTGTCTTCCTAGCGTTCTAGGATTTCTTCTGCCCTTACTTGTTTTTTTGGAGTAGCAGGGGTTTGGGTGGTGGTAGGAATGTATCATGTCCTCTTATTTCCTGGAACACAAGGGGCATATTTTGATGCCCTCTCATTCTCTTGGTGGTTGGTTTGCTACTAATTATCTCAATGTCAATATCACTTTCCTTCTATGGTGTAATAGAATTTGTCTCTTCTTCTTTAATATGAATTAGTAGGTACTTTGTAGCCAAGAGATTCATGACAATATATTCTTCCTCCTTCACAATTGAAATGGGTGGAGTCACACAACATTGGGCTCATTTAGTGAAGTTGCAACTATTGGAGTTCCAATGACTTCTTCCCAGGATTTTCATGGTTTATTTAGAGCTTGTACCATGAGTAACTTGATAAGGCCATGGTGAGAGATGAAATATCTTGGTATGTTTTCTTTTTGTGCATGGGCTTCCTTATTTTTTAGGGACTTGAGTAGGAAGTACGACATATTGAAATTGTGACAGTGTCTGAGATGGTCAAGGAAAAAAATGTGCTAAAAGTACACAATCCCATAACATCTCCAGCAAGTGATGTTACCAAACTCTTTCCTAGCTCTAGGATTTGTTGCAAAATTTCAAGCTTGGATTTTTGTTTTTAGTACCACTGCTCCACTTTTTGAGGAAGCTTAGTTAATTTAGTTGGAGTCTCCTCTCACTTATACAACAACTCCAACAACTAAAAAAAAATTGTCCCTAAATGAAGGAAAAATCCAGTGATATATCACCATCATAACCATTTTACCTATGCACATATTCCATCCATCCTTCCTATTGAAAAATAACTTGAACGTGGTCGAAAGATCCTAGGATCACTACTTCAATGGGTTCATTATATATAAGAAAACCTCCCATGGTACCTGTAGCTATTTTTCTCTTGACTATCACTGTTACAAGAGAAAAATGGAAATTTGACAATTTTTGGTAGGTAGTTTCCAATTTTAGTGCAGAGTGATGAGTTTAATGGTTTCTGATAGGCGAGTTATAATTTGGGAATATGATGTAAATGAATTATGGTAGGAGGTAATGATATATAATTACTCTTTCAAATTTAAGACTCATTCATTATGAAATAAGTTGGAAAAATTACTTATCATATCTTAACTTAGCAGCTCCTCCTTCGTACAATCAATTGAGTTGATAGTTGGTACACCCATAGTAAACTGATTGGTACACAAACTAACCAAGTGCCTAGCAACCTTTCTGATAGGTGGTTGAGAGCATCACTTGGGCTAGTTACTGCATTAATAACTTCCTCTATAGGAGGACTACGCTCTGTGAAAAAAACAAAACCAATGGTTAGCTGCGTGATGGACAAAATAGACACAAATAAAATGGCAGTTCATTGACAATTAATGCATAAGATTTGAAGTAAATACCAATTGAAAGCAACTTTCGGAATTGGGTAGTTGCTCCAAGTTGCAGGTTAGGTTCATTAGATCATACTCCTGCGACCATAGTAGGAAGACTCTCCAACTGCAAAAACAAAAAACAAAAAACAAAATAAAATAAAATAAAAGTAATAAAAAAAGGAAACAAAATGTAAAATAAGGTCATCATAGATGCCACGACATAGTTTTACATATTCCTCTAAGCCAAATGAAGCACCTATACTATCAGAAACCTAGTGAATTGACTATGGCTCAAATTTTTTACTGAAAATTAAATATTAGTTTTAGCATTCACTATATGCATAAAGGAACCTCTAAATTGTCTATAAATTCACTAGATAGCCTGTTTATAATGTGGCAATGATACCAATGAATAAATGGTAAGAGGTTACCATGTTTTAATTTAGACTCTCTGACCCAAAGCCTACATGATCTCCTTGAGGCTCAGTTTGCATCATATCAATATTATCTGTAGCATAAAAAGTAGAAACCAAAGTTAATAGAAATTTTTGCGAAAAGAAATATAATAAACCTAATAAATATGCTTAACGAAAAGTATGGATACCTATGTCACGACTGGAACCTGAGAAGGAATAATCTCTTCAGGCAACCCTTGATGTGTAGCACATACCTGAAAATTCAATAATGTTAATAGCCACACCATATAAAATTATGTTCATCTTAAAGTCACTTGCAATTTAACGTACAAATCTAGATAGATAATACCTATGAGACCACTGGAACATATGAAGGTATCATGTCTTCAGGAAGCCCTTCATGTGTAGTGCTAACCTGAAAAGTCCATAATGTTAAGACTCATACCATATAAAATTATGTGACATAAATTCATTTTCAAATTGATGTACAAAAATATAGATAGATAGTAATGATTGTGACACCTGTACATGACCATTTCCATGATCTATAGAATGAGGATCAGGGGAAAAGCAATGTTGTTCTAAGAATGTTGTAAACTGCATAATTTAAATAAATATATTGGCATAAGTTTTTGGAAACTAATTGTATATACACCAAAAAAACATGTTACATGCACTCTAGCTTATCTTATAAATCTGTATTTCAAAATAGATCAAAACATGATTGTACATACCTCGCCCATGGTGTGCATTTTTTGTCTAATGGCTCGCTCATAGTGGTCTCTACATGAGGATGCATACTTCAAAAACTCATCTCCCTCCATCTCCCTCAACATGTCATCTGGAATATTCAAAAATGAATGAAATCCTACACTAGATGAAGGTTGGCTTGTCCCTAAGCCGACTTCCACCCCTCCTAAAGCAGTTGCAATATGTTCTTGTATCTTCTCCATCATCTGTGATGTAGCACTGGAGATAAGGGCTAACTCCTCCGGAAGTGTAACTACCCTAGGTGGTCGAGGTGCTAAACGAGGTGCTGAAGGCCTAAACCCAACATCTCACATAGCATCAAGTCGTTCATATGTACAACCTTTTCTAGCTCCATAGAATTTGGACCTCGTATCTATATAGTTAGGGTCCATGTGCTCTCGTAATTGAGAATACAACATCCTAACAAAATATTGCAGCACCTCATCATTATTTTGGAACTTCTCGTATGCATACAATAACTTCTCATAAATATAAGGTGCAATAGTGGGATCATTGAATCTTGCAATATTCAGACGTTTTTTGTCTTCAGGCTGCAAGTCAAATAGTGACAAGGCCATTTCTTTAGTGACCCTACTTTTAACTTTATTGTAGGAGTGGATACCAATCACTGATGCTCTCCTCCTACGCATCATGTAAAAAAAAACTTGGGTTTATGGTCCAACCCCACGATAGGTCTCTATCAAACTATCCAAATTGTAAAAAAAAATTTGGAGACAATCTCGACTAGGGGCAGAGAGATTGAAACTTAAAAATTCATTGCAAAATCTCATGGAATTCTCCCTCATCCCATCTAAAATAAGTAAGGATATGGTATCTTCCCAAGGCTTCTACTCAGGAATATCACTGGGATGGGTGTAAGGGGGATCATAGCTCGGATTTCGAGCAAACTCATGAACCCTACGACCTCTCCCCCTAGGACGGCGATGACTACCACCTGTAACATGTTAAATTATTGCACATATTCAAAATTAAATAATTTATAAGGAAAATTTGTATTTAAAAAACTTGTCTTGTCATTTGAAAATACCTCGTGGAAAAACTATCTCATCATCTTTGCTCATACTAGGATTGTTCCCTTCTGAGGAATGAAGGTCTCTACTAGCCACTGTACAAAACATTAAATTGTTTTATAACAAAAGTACATGAGACACACAATAAGTTTCACATTAAACATACATCAAACAATAAATTTTCCTTTAGATTTTACCTCAACGAGAACTATCCAAGTGTGGGATGGATGCCACAGGCTGAGACATTGTTCTCCTTTGTCCCTCACCAGCAATAGGGCCAACCCCAAATCCTACATTTTCACCTATGGAGCATCATGTTTTCACATTAAACACATGTCATTTGAAAAAAAAATTCACCTGTTCAACATTGAATATAACGTAAACTTGAACATTTTAACTAGAAATTGATTTAATGTGTACCTATACCGTGTATAATATACCCCTCAGAATGGGCTCTATGAAATTGGGGACGAATGGGAATAGGTCTATGGGGTCCTTTTGTTCGATTTGGTGTCTGGGTGCACGAGTCATATGAGTGCATCCACCTGTGCAGGACAAAAAAAATTCACATTAATCAATTTTTGACAACGAACAATAAATATAACCTACTTGAAAACATGATAAAACTAAACAACCAATGTACCTGATAATCATCCTCTCATGGAGGGGTCTCTGGAGGGCTCGCCTGATGCCATTGTTTATATAGTATCAAATCAAATTTCTTCCCCTCATAAACAAATTAGAAAACAAATTATCAATCGACAGTCATGTCATCAAACAATGGATAACAAGTACTATAGCTCCTTGACATAGAAAGGCTCGACAATAGTACATGGAATAATATCTCATGGTACTAACTAAGGTGGGTCAATTGTTCCTGCAGTTGTACAACTTGACTCTGATTTCTAATGACTCTCACATGTGAAATCAATCTTAGCATTTCTATTGAGATTATTATAAAAAGTGTTTACACTATGAGAGAAGAGAAATTATGAGGAAAGTAGTGATGATTATTTTGAATCCTAAATGATTTTTTTCCAATGTTGTTGCAAAATTATGGAGGATTTCATGAGATAATGAATAGAGTTTGTTGAATATTGCAACAAGAAATAGTGAAGGACGCATCCTGAAACATCATTCCTGATCCTAGTTGGAAAATAATCACCTAAACTAGGTGGGGCCCACACAGGTGACTTTTGGAGCAAAGTCTATTTTTAGACATGTCGATCATATTCTATGAGTTGCAGGATGCTATTTGTGGATGGTTGATCAAGTTGGAAAAATATATGGACTTCCATTTTTAGACATATTGGGCGGAATCTATTTTTAGATTTCCAGTCTAAAAATAGATATGTCGAATATTATTATCTCTTAATAATATTTGGACTCTAAACATTATCTTATTCTCTTGGAGAACTTCAATTAAGTGCACAGATGTGGCACAACAGCTGATAGAAGGAATTACATTATTCCTGAGGGTTTACTGGAGCTATTGCATGGAGGACTTCAGTTATAACTCATGTGACAGAGTTTGGTGGAGTTGTAGAAGTAGTGGTGGAGTTGTATTTAGTTTAACTCAGTTAGACTCAGTTGAGCTAGTTGTATCTAGTCTAACTAATTGATACACTAGTGAGAGTGGAGTGAATTAATTAGTTAATTAATTCACTAAATAATAAATCATTAATCAATTGAAGAATACATCAGTTAACTATGGTGCATGGACAATTTCAGTGGAGACCAGTGGAGAGATAGGTGAAAGGGCAAGATAAACTATCAATTGTGACTATAGTGTTGCATCGTTTGCACCACACATTCATTGGAGATGCCTATGAGGATTTCGTGAGCAAGGCTAGATTAATTCGAGTTCATTCAGAGCCATTTTCAGCAGGGATTGCGCAGTAGAGGTAGGCTAAAGGCTGTCAAAGATTGGTGCATGGATTTGCAAGATCAGGCCTGATTAGTGTGTAGCGATTGGATTGTACTCAGAGCTTGTGATAAGATTTGTATGAGGTTTGTTACATGATCTATATGAAATATATTATATACAGATAGTTGGGGTTTTTAGCTTCAGGCTTTCCCGTTAAAACACTGTGTTAATGTGTGTGAATTTTTATGGTTTCATGTGTGCATGCAATTGATTTAATTTCCACATGTGATGATAAATGGTGGAATAGATTTTGTATTGTGCATGAAGTTAAAATAGTGTGTGATCAGGAGAATCTTGGACATATGCATGCGTAGTGCATATAATTTCTACATGGTATTAGAGAAGTTGATCATTGGAGCAGATTGCAATTATTGAAGCAGTTGAGTTTTTGTGCTGGTGGAATTCGAATTTGCTGCAGCGTTTTCTTGGTGTTGAAGTTGAGCATTATTTGAAATGTCTTTCAATGGATTGTGATTGGAGTATGATCTTGAGGGAAGCTCGAATTATATTGCATGGAAGGAAAGGATGGAGGCGGTGTTGGAGGATAATGGGTTGAAGGAGTTCATAGATGCTGATATTCCTAAATCGGGTTCTAGTGATGCAGCCGCACTTGATGCATGGAAAAAGAAGCTAGCAAGGTGTCGAAGGATTCTGTTGGAAGGTGTGAAGGATCACATTGTGTCCAGCCTTCATGGTAAAGCCACTCCATTCTTGATGTGGAAGGCTTTGACAGAATTGTTCCAAAGAATAAGTGACCAGAAGAAGTTGGCGCTTAAAGACAAGCTCAGGAAAATAAAAATGGAGAAGAATGACACTATTCTGGTATACTTGAAAAAGTTTGTCCACTGCAGGGATGAGATTGGGAATGTAGGAGTTAGTGTGGATGAAGAAGACTTTGTGAGCTTGTCTCTCCTTGGGCTTCCAAAGAGTTGGCATAGCTACGAGGACTCTGTCAATGGTCAGGAGAAACTGCCAGGATGGGAGCGACTTTGGTCGGATCTTGTGCAGGAGGAGATAAGGCGGAGTACCAGGGATGGCTCTTCATCAAAGAATGATGATGAAGAGGATTGCACTTTGGCTGCCAAATCAAGGAAAGGGAAGGGGAAGAAAAATCCTTCTCAATCCGGTGCGGATGGCAAAGATCGTGACATTTCCAAAGTGAAGTGTTTTCACTGTCACGAACATGGGTATTTCACCACAAATTATCCACAGAAGAAGAAGAACAAGCAGGCTGGTGGAGCTGCAGCTAGTGAGGCTCTTGCCTCACAATTTGAGCTTGAATTCTCATTGATCGCATGCATGGTGTCTAGTGCATTGGGATCGGGGTGGTACTTTGATAGTGGTGCTTCCTTTTACATGACGGGAGATGTGAACCTTTTCAGTGACTTGGTGGAGAAAGATCTCCAGTTGCATGTTGAGTTGGGCGACAATGGAAGATACAATGCAACTAGCATTGGGACCATTACCTTTTAGAGGGAGTCAGGTAAACTCATTCTTTTACAAGATGTAGTGCATGTTCCAGGTTTAAAGAAGAATTTAATCTCAGTCGCAATGTTAGAGGATAAAGGGTATGATGTTGTCTTTAGTGAAGGAAAATTTTTCCTTTGGTACAAAGCAACAGGACAAGTCAAGAAGGTTGGGATTCGAGCAAATAATCTCTACAGACTTGAAGTAGATGGGATTTCTATGGAGCTTCAACTGTTGGGAAGTGCAAGAAAACCATGCAATTGAAGCTTGAGAGGGAGCAAGATTTGCATGCAGGTAAAATTGAACCTCGGGATGTGGAGCAGCCACAAGATGAGGATCATGGAGTGGGAGAAAACACTCATGCAGAGAAATTTCGTGCCAGATGGGCAGAGGGAGTGCATGCAGCTATACCACCAGGTGAGAGGTGGGGCGACATGCATGAGTAATCCCAAGAGGAGATTTCTGGGTAGGATTCATTGAGATGGTGTGGATCTCATGAATTGAACCTGGCTATGAGGTGCCCATAGAGCAGCAGTAGCATGATCATTTGGATTGATGCAAACAGATCAAAGTGACAGTGTCAGATACTAGAGCGCAGTTCAGAGTTGACAACAAGTGCAGAGTGCATGGGTGCAGAGTTCAACAGCGCAGTGGTTCCCGAAGACATGTGCAGTTGGTACCAGTAGAATTTGAAGACTTTGATGATAGATGCATCAGATTGATTGAGTTTTTTGGAGCCTTTTCAGTTTCGAAAGAGTTGCAGAGCAGATGCATGGAGTTTCATGGCGCTTGCAAAGGTTGCAGGGCGAATGCATGGAGTTGCATGTCGCATGCAAAGACAGTCCTTTCTTGTTGAGAGGGAGTGTTGAAGATTGCAACAAGAAACAGTGAAGGAGGCATCCTGAAACATAATTCCTGATCCTAGTTGGAAAATAATCACCTAAAATAGGTGGGGCCCACACAGGGGATTTTTGGTGCAAAGTCTATTTTTAGACACGTTGATCATATTATATGAGTTGCTGGATGCTATTCGTGGATGTTTGGTCAAGTTGGAAAAATATATGGACTTCTATTTTTAGACATATTGGGTAGAATCTATTTTTAGATTGCCAGTCTAAAAATAGATATGTCGAATATTATTAGCTCTTAATAATATTTGGACTCTAAACATTATCTTATTCTCTTGGAGCACTTCAGTTAAGTGCACAGATGTGGCAAAGCAACTCACAGAAGGAATTACACTATTCTTGAGGGTTTATTGGAGCTATTGCATGGAGGACTTCAGTTAGAGCTCATGTGACAGAGTTTGGTGGAGTTGTAGAAGTAGTTGGTGGAGTTGTATTTAGTTTAACTTAGTTAGACTCAGTTGACCTAGTTGTATCTAGTCTAACTGATTGATACACTAGTGAGAGTGGAGTGAATTAATTAGTTAGTTAATTCACTAAATAATAACTCATTAATCAACTGAAGAATATATCAGTTAACTACAGTGCATGGACAGTTTCAGTGGAGACCAATGGAGAGATAGGTGAAAGGGAAAGATAAACTATCAGTGGTGACTATAGTGTTGCATTTTTTGCACCACACATTCATTGGAGATTCCTATGAGGATTGCATGACCAAGGCTGGATTAATTTGAGTTCATTCAGAGCCATTTTTCATTAGGGATTGCGCAGTAGAGGCAGGCTAAAGGCTGGCAAAGATTGGTGCATGGATTTGCAAGATCAGACTTGATTGGTGTGTAGAAATTGGATTTTACTGAGAGCTTGTGATAAGCTTTGTATGATAATTGTTACATGATCTCTATGACATATATTAAATACAGATATTTGGGGTTTTTAGCTTCAGGCTTTCCCGTTAAAACACTGTGTTAATGTGTGTGAATTTTTATGGTTTCATGTGTGAATGCAATTGATTTAATTTCCGCATGTGATGATCAATGGTGGAATAGATTCTATATTGTGCACGAAGTTAAAATAATGTGTGATCAGGAGAATCTTGGACATATGCATGCGTAGTGTATATAATTTCTACAGAGTTTTGATGTTCATTTGTTGTATTGAATGTACATTTTCCTGCTACTACATTTTTCATCAAGTAGATGAGTTTTAAGACCAATATCGACATTCCCCAACTTGGTAGACATAATTCCTTGGGAATATATATGGAGTCGTTATATGAAAATTGATGTCAACCCTTGCAGAATGTGTGGCAATTGTCTTTGTGCCTTAGTTTCATTAAAGTGATCATACAACCAACTTGTGATTTTGTGCCTTTGGTATTGCTAAATTGTCCTAGAAGCATGTATGAAGATAATGTCCTGGCTTGTGAAAACCCTAGTTTCACAACCTTCGTGATAAACCCTTAGCTAACATTGATGCCCCACAAGATTATTATCTTGGAACAGATTCATTGAAAGGAATTTTTTTGGTCAGTTAGCAATCAAAGCTTGATGCTTTCAACTTGATCCCATTCTCCTCTACATAGGTTAATATTCTCGCTCCCTCTCTTCTTCTTGCAAAAAAATTACATTGATCATACATATTTGTAGCCAAAGGATAATATTAGAAACATGAAAAATGGACTGAAAGAGAGATACTACTGTGGACCCCTATATAACCCCTTTATGCACCACAATATTGTCATTTTATGTTGTCTGTGCAGGATCATTATGAGTAGAAATGGATATAGTTATATTCCACAATGAAGCATTGAAGGCTACATTTCTTGACTATGACCAATGGTTTAGGCATTAATTTGAGGCCAAATTGATGAATACACTTGAACATATTTCACATGCATGCCATAAAATAAGGTTTTCAATCTACCAATGGGCATGATACAAATAAACTATGTGCGTGTTTCTCTGCTAGTATGTTGAGCCACTATTAGTTCTTGAACTTATATTTCAAACATGTGATTTCCCATATACATGCATATTAGTCCTATATTTCTTCTGATGTTCACCTTCTTGTGACATTGTTTTTATCTAAGAAAATGTTGGTACGGGTTATGTCGTATCCTTTGTGATCCATACCAACATATGTCATGAAACTTTTGGGTTTATTTTTTCCCTTAAGGTTTTCCTTTAGGTAGTAATAGGTGCGATTTATAGTTTTTCTTGTGAGTATAAGTACCAGACTCTACCATACCACCTGTTTTAGGGTTTATTACTACCTAATTAACCTTGATTCCCCTTGGATTTCCTCCAAGACATTTCCATGATGCATTCAAAATTTTCATTGTGATCACACAAGCCTTGTTTGATATTTCAGTAAAGATAATTACTCCCTGGGGGAATTAATTTTAATGGGCTCACGGTCCTTGATTGATCCAATTTCATATTGTTCCATTTTTCAATTCAAAAGGTAATAATTTCAAGCTTTAACTTTACATGCGCCGTCTTTCATAGAAATGGTTTTTGGTTCTTAGACCACTTTCAATTATAAACACTTAATAACAACATCCTCCATTTCAGATCATAGAAGCTTATCCTTTAGATATTTCAACCCTGGAAATAGGAATTTGAATTATACTATTATTTTTTGGTCATCTTGTCCAAATGAATCCAAAATTGGTTATTTTGTGTTGTACCTATGAACCTCACTGTATTTAATTGAGTCAAAGAGAAACTCTTTGGCTTACCAATTATTGACCTCTGTAGTTTTCAAAATGGCTTCTTGACATGAGTGTCGAGAGGAAAAACATTTCAACTCAATGAAATAATTATTTTCCTATTTATTTCTTGCCATTTACTTCAGTGTTTGTCATGATATTAAATATTATACCATGCTAATATATGCTACACAATTTAATAGTATAGTTCAGGGAATTATAAAAGAGAATGAAGATGAGGGGGGCATCTATTCAAGGGTGAAAACTTCAAAGGTCCTTCAATAATGCTTTGGTGATGTTTCAAGACAAGCCAAAAATTTCTTCAATAGGTTGTTCCATAAGGTATTCAACTACGTCTTCTAGATATTTAATCACGATTGTGCACACAAGGAATGCTACTTTTCTTCTCCAATGATGATTGTACTACGACTCAACAATATTCCCTTCAATAGTGACTCAAATACTCCAAATGATATTGTTCTTAGTGTCTATCAACTTCACATGTAAAGGTTGTTTTCTACAGTTCCTTTCAAAAATATTTAGAGGATTTTTCCAAGCCTGATTTCAAAAAGGACTCTTCAATACACTTCAGGGACTGATCAAAGTTTACTTGTAAACTCCAATAATTGCATCCAAATAATATTTTTGAGAGCCTTAATGTATGATCAAGGTATGTCTAGAAAGTGGGTTGAAGAGAAATATTAAGGAGAGTTGAGTGTACTAAAAAATCTGCCTCATGGTCTGAAATATGATCCTGGTTACAGAAACAAGATTCCATAGAACAAGCCACAAAACTGAGGTCTAGTGCATATCTAAGTTTTGTTACTGGTTGCAGGCTTGAAATTTCATAGAACTAGCTATAGGTCCAAGGTATAGTACTAGTTGCAAACCCAAAATTCCACAGAACTATTCATCCTCAACAGGTCCAAAAAATAATGAATGAGATAAATCCAAAGATCCAATCATAGAGAAAATCTGAGACAATTATCTTTAAATTTTCGTCCTCCTTTAGCAACTCAGATCCGAACTCGTTTTTCTCTTCTTAACTGAAGTGTTCTGATTTTTTTTTACTGAAAATATCAATGAAAAACTAGAAGATTTTAGTTGGTAATATATAATGGTTTGTCCATGTATGAATGGACATGTCTCTTTGGGTGGAGAAGCTACTGGTTGCATTCGTTTTTTGTATTCTATGATTGCCATTGGATATGGAATTGTGCGAGGGGAAGCTGAGACAAGAGGGTATGCCAGGCGAGATGCCGCCGCCCTTGCTTCTTTTGATTTTGGATCAAGAATTAGAAGAGATGCTGTGAGCTCTCCAAATGGAATTAGTATGACTCCTTTTCATACCTCTGTGAGGGGTTTTTCGACTGCCTCTTTCTGTACTGCTGGTAGTTATGCTATTAATGTGGGTTTATAACTATTGGTTTTTTCACTGTAAGAGGTGTTTCTGGCCTCGAAATTGGTATAGATGCTTCCTTCTCTCTTGTTCCCTATGCGTGCCTCTGAGAGTTGATTCTGTATCATATGCTAATGAATCTATAACTAAGAGAAAGTAAGCTACTGGGATCCTATTATGGCTCTTGAATCGCTTCTCTACAGGATCCGAAACTAACTATAAAAATGGAAGGGATGCATTTGGTTATGAGAACGTAGAAACAAAATAAAATTTACCTTAAAAAAAGTCATTTTCGAGACTTACCTAGCTAGAATCTATCCAATTTGTCGCTGGTGCTCATGGTGGCTTGAAAACGACAGTGCTCCAGCAAAAACGACAATGCTCCAGTGTAAAGGTTTGCAGAATGTTGGGGGAGACAAGGTTTTGGGATTTTTTTATAAAGAATAAAACTCTTGGGCGAGAGTTAAAAAAACTCTAGGCCGAGAGTTTTACAACTCTCGTCCGAGATTTTACTTGAGAGTTTATGTCAATAAAACTTTCAGACGAGAAAATACTTAACTCTTGTCCAAGAGTATTTTAACTTCGGTCAAGCCTAATCAAACTCTCGAGCGAAACATTAAAAATCTCTCAGACGAGAGTTCTAAAAACTCTCGGTCGAGAAATTGAGTTGAATATTTTCTCAAACGAGAAATTAAAAATTTCACCCAAATTCTAGCCATCTGCCAAAAAGTGTTTCCCAACTTCGGGATTTCACCTTACCCTCAAGGGCATATTTGAGTCTCAATCCACAGAAAGACATCCTGATCCTGCTGCTGGTCTTGAAGAGTAGATCTGCAAATTCGATTCACCTTCTCAAAACAAAATCATATTCTTCTCTTCTATAGTGATTCTTTCTCTAATATCATGTAGACAATCCATGTAGATTCAAACTGATATTTATAATATTCTAAAACAAAATACTTGAATCTGCTCTACAAATTTCGGAAACATGAACAAGAAAGAGAAAGAATTTCAATCGCACAACACAAATATTTATCTGGGGAAAGCCTCAACTAAAAACCCCGCTATTTGTATATTGCATAAGTCAAAGAATATGAGAATAATACAATGCTTCTCTCAGGCTTGAGAGCTCTCTGCACTATATTTGTCTATCTCACTGATTCCTAGGCTAGCTTGGTTCAATAATTAACCATTTTCTTGGCCTCTAGATGCCTTTCTTTCTTGCGCAATCCCTAAGATAATTGAGCCCTTATCAATTGGGAAATACCCCAATAATTATTACACAATACATTAAGGCTCTTCCTCTGAATCCATGCACGATCTATACAATTTTCTAATTATAAAACTGATAGTACACTTCCCTTTAACTCCAATCTCAACTAGGTCTTCCTCAGAACTGACATGCATGAGCTATTTTTAGTGAATTATCAGTTATATGATTGATCACTGCACGCGAATTAAATAAAATTTAGTTCACTGGAACTCTCACTAGTTGCTCCATCAGTTAGAACTAATTAAACTGATTTAAACTCAAATAATTAATTTAATTAATTACAACTCAAAATAAACTGCAACTGCCCCCCCTAAAACTTAGGGAACCCTCTACATGCCTCTATTTTGACCCTCAATTCGAATTGAATGAGCTAACTATGTCTTCCTGACTTAGTTAACTCGTACAAGTTGTCATATGATGTGGAATTACAATGTCCTTTTATTTTAATTAAGAGAAAATTAAATTAGAAGCCTCTTCTTGTTGCCATTTTCAACACACTATTTAAAAATGTTGTATTAATATCCATTGGATAATAGGTATGGTGTATATTATGAAAATAGGAAGCTTAATGGGAGGAACCCTATTTAAAAATGTTGTATTAATATCCATTGGATAGTAAGTATGGTGTGTACTACGAGAATGCTAAGGCTTGGATAGTAAGTATGGTATGTACTACGAGAATGCTAAGGCTTAATTTTTATGGACTACTAGTATATTGTTTTAATAATGTGGTGTCAAGTAAATCAATATATATTAATTGTAATAAAAAATTTCCATTAATAAACAACTTCATGAAATCATATTGTTTAAAATAATTAAAATTCAATTGATATTTCAGTAATGTGGTGTCTAGTAATCAATATATATTAATTTTAATAAAAAGTGGCCCTTAATAAACAACTTCATGAAATCATATTATTTAAAAGAATTAAAATTTATTTGATAATTGTGTTTCCATCATAATTAGTGCTAAGTAGATGAATTTGTTTGAAGTAATGTTTCTAGGGGCAGTGTTGGAAAAGGATAACACATTGTTCTTTCTAGAATTTAGATACAAAGTGGAAAACTAAGTATCTTGAACACCTTGGTTTTCACAATCACTATGGTTAGGCATACTAGGGATGAAATTAGATATCGAAAGTAAGATTTACAGTGATTTGCATTATAAACGAAAAAGTAATTGAAGAGAAAATATATATCTCAGGTTTGTTCATAATTTCAAATTCATCTTAGTCACCAATGTATTTATTTTATGAGTTTAGTTTTTAGAAAATATATTTTAAAGATTTATTCTAAAATGTATCATTATTTATATTCTTATCTTTTAATGAAAAAACATTAGAGAAATTTTTAGATCTAAATTGGTCCTTCTAAGGAATATTATAAAATAATAGTGGAAATAATAAAACAATATTAGATTACATCATCAAATTTTAGAGGGAAAAAAGAAAAAATAAAAATTTCAACTCGTATTTTCAACTTATCTCCCTATGGTTTTACACAAAATTTTAGCAGGATCACTTGTTGGATGCAAAATCTAAATACTCATCCAATCAGAACCCATGTTGTATACTTTCGATGGACCCTGTTATGAAAAAAATGAGAAATACATAAAAAAACGTGATTGCAATCACATTTTTTCTTGTATTTCTCATTTTTCATGTAGCAGGGTCCATTTTAAGTATGCAACATCAATACTATTTGGATGGTATGATAAATTTTGCGTCCAACGAGTGTTCCTTCTTGAAATTTGAGTAAAGCTGTAGGGAGATGAGTTGAAAAAATAGTTTTTTATTTTTTTAATTTTTTTAATATTTTGACTTATTTACTCAAAAAAAGGTGAATCATCTCCATGGTTAACATCATCATCTTGAATCCTATTAGTTCTTATAAACTAAAGTTTATTTTGATTGTACATTTTTATTTTGAGGACCATTTTGGAACTCAAAATTTCTCTAATGTCTATTCTTTTTAAAAATTTCAATAAAAAATCACACACACACACACACACACACACACACATATTATGTTGTTCGTTCAAATAAAAAATTTAACAATCCCTCCCACCCCCTTGTACTATATTGGGCTATGGAAGGTGTTACTTTCTCATTCTAACTTGATCTGGAAGATCTATTGTAAATACAGGGTTACCGAAAACCTCATCTTTCAAAGTCTGCATAGTTTAATTTTGATGCCACCATTGCTTTCAAATAATCAAAATATTTCCAGCGATATAAATTTTTTCATGATCCAAGCCCTGGATCAAAAGTTACAACAATGTGAAGCTTGGCCTGTCAAAAGAGGCCATGTCAACAAGTTAGCCATGTGGCACCGATGTGGCCTCCACGCAACCCTCATAGGTCATCTTGGTGGGTCACATTGGCCTAGGTCCACATCGAGCCACTTTTTTGTATTGTTGCCCATGATGTTTAATGTTTGAGAAGGAGAAAGAGTAGTGGGTAGAGTTACTAAAATGGAACCATGTATAGATTGACCCCATTCTAATGGAACACTCATATTGCATCCACAACACACTAGTTCACAAACGACGGTTGGTGGGAAGTGACAGGTAACTTTGGTGGGAACCATGATTGGATTGTTCAACATTGCCAGCGCGCTTGTCTCATTCTTGCCACGCGATGACACTCACTGTTAATGGACAATGGGAAGTGGCCTAGTGGGCAAAGTTTCGTCACTCCTCATTCCACCTTAGTCCTTTGGTATTGGCCTTGCTCACACCCATATAAGTTTAATATCTACCACCTAAGGTGCTGGCAACATACCATTCATCCCAGAAATAGGAATCCAATGTAATATCTGGAAACAGGAGGGATCTGCCTCACTTGTGCTCAAAAACTTGTAGTATTAAAGCAAAATATTTCCCAAGGTCGAAGCCTTGAGCCTTTATTATCTATTACTGTGTTCTAACAAAGGGGTAGACCTAGACAACTAACTCCTGGGAAATGTTTCCCCAAGGGTTAGAAGCCCCAATTTGTCAATTTACACATGAAAATCAACACAAAGAACTAGCTAAGCCATACATACATTTATTCACAATTTTTAGAAGTCAATCTAAGAGAACATAAACACATGATTTCTCACGTATAACATTGAAATAACAATGAATAACACATTCCAAACATGCATTAAATTCATAAGCATACAAGATATCATTCTAATCATGAGCATAACAATGACCCTCACAACTAAGACAATCATTTACATTTATGAACACAAAAGAATTTGCACCATTTACAACATGACCAATTAATCTAGTCCATAAGAAAATATGCACAAGAAATTTACACTTATATGTGTGATTGAAGATGGTTGGAAATTGAAGGAGGGACTTCAACTCCCCACCCAACCATAGGCCGACTACACCACAATATTTCTTGCAGCTGACCACCCTTGAGCCAAATCTAGAGTTTGAGGAGCTTATGGGCTCAATGAAGTTCACACAAAGGCTTTACTAGCTCTTCAAGAGGAGTTCACTATTTAGGTAGTTTATCAACTCCCCCTAGGATAAAATTACCACAGTTACCCTCATACTTCCTAAAACCAAATACAAGACTTCACCCAAGGCCCAATTTGGGTATTTCTCAGTTCCAAGATGCTAAATCCATTGTCTAGGTGGTTCATCAGTTGGATTTTCAAGGCAAGCACTGCAGGAGCCTATAGCCCAATGCCTAGGTGGTTTATCAACTTACTTAGCAAGCACTAAGTGTTTCTTTTTGTAGCATCAGAAAGTGCTCTAAGTCTCAAATTGGGTGTGGAGGCTTAGACACTTGTATTCCTAAGAACCCAGAATCCGTTTGTGGGAATTCCACTCGGTTGATGTTTTATTAAAACAATTATTTATTTTAATGGGGACCCTAAGTATAAACTTAGGGAAATTAAATAATTAAAGGGTATTAATAAAATAGAGTGTGAATCTTCTAGAGAATGAATATTGAGTCATGTTTTAATCTTAGCCATCGATTAGGCATCTAATTTGGGCCTTTTATTTTTCAACGAGAAGACTATGAAAGAAGGCTTGAGGGTCATTTGGAAAATACACGGAGACAAAGATTGATCTAAGATCGAAATTTTTTGGGTGTAGTTTGCTGAGAAATTCGAACTAGATATCTGAGCAGTGAGGGGAAGAGATAACATCTAGAGAGAAAGATTTTCTCATTCCAGTGGAGCATTAGTCAGAGAGAGGCGAAGGTGATCTAGCCTATCTAGTGTTGAAGGAAAGGGGTTGACGTTGTGACTGCATAAGCTCATACAGAAGTAGCGTAGAGGCAAAAGGAAGGGTTTTTAGAATTTGCTGGTGGATCAGTTTCGGAGGCCGGGATCTGGAAAGTGGCACCAGGAGGCTATTCCTCAACATACACAGAGCAAAAATGACTTGAAGGAGGGCTTACGCTGAGCCTGGAAGGGGGTGACATAGTGGCTAGAAGTTCCAGCGCTGGATCTGCGTAGAGGTTGTGCAAAGACTATCCAAGGCAGTTTTTTCCTTCATCCAGTTCAACCAGAGACTCAGTGATTGAGTGAAGTATTTCTCAAAAATGATTCTGCTAGTATTTCTCTCTGTAACTGAATATCCCTTGAGGGTATTCAGAGATGTATTCAGATATTTCCACTGCATAATAATAAAACCCTCAAATATTCTGCACTGGTTTTCCCACATTGGGTTTTTCTGGGGACATTAGTCCAAAAATAACTGTGTCATATGTGTGAATGATTTCCTTGTCTAGTTTCCTTGTTTCTGAATCAATTTTAGTGTAGGGTGCTTTAGTAGTTTCTTCAATAATTCAGATCTGAATTAACTATGTAATGTAATTTACTTAATAGGAGAATTACACTCAGTTATTGCAGTAGGATTCTTTAGATCTGTTTGGATCTTGGAATTTTCACATGGTGTCAGAGAATTGACGTGAAACAAGAAGGACGAATCTAATTTCTGAAGTGAAGGTCACTTTTGTTGCAGTACAATAGAACGAATCCCTAGAGGGATTGCGCATATCTAGATAGGAGGGATGAAGCTTTAAATTTGTCTCTCTTTGAGTGAGTCAATAGAGAGGTAGGACTTCCAGATCAAGTTTTTGATATGGTAGAGGGAGCTATGTAGAGCCTCCACCCATAAGACTGGGGGACACAGTTCTGAAGCTGTTGTTGGGTAGAAAGCATAAGAAGGAATCAAAGGGACACATATTTGGGGAATTCTTCCTCAGTGAATTCCTAGCTGAGGGAAATCATCATTTCTCAATTGCCGAGTAGTAGAGGAGCTGCAGAAATTACAACTCCTCTAGGGAGTGCGTAAGCCTGCCAAGGTCTGCGTAGTTGGGAGAAAGAGGGAGAAAATTTGACAGTTTTTCGGTTGATATGGAATCTCACATACTTCGTGATCAATATCGGTTGGAGGGCTCCTCCAACTATATGATCTGGAAGGAACATGCTATGTTTCTTCTTAGAAATGAATATGATCTAAAGGCATTTATGGAGAACGTGGTAGCTGTACCTACAGATCTAGATCAAAACAAAAAGTACAAGGCTGAAATGGCGAAGGCGAAGAGGTTTCTCCTTGATGGTGTAAAGGACCACATTGTCTCACATTTGGATGGAAAGAATACTGCCAGAGATATGTGGGTAGCTTTGCATGACCTATACGAGGGATCTTCCAAGAAGCGAAAGTTGTACTTGGAGCAGAAGCTCAATATGATCTAGATGCAGAAAGGGGAGCGTGTGTCTTCATACCTTATGTGGTTTTAGGAGGTTCAAGATCAGTTGTCACTAGTAGGTACTACACCTATAGCTGCAACCATGGTACATATCGCCCTTAACGGTGTCATGAAGGAGTGGCAGGTGTTTGTCTAGAGCATACTAGGCCATGAAGCATTACCTAGTTATTAGCAGTTGTGGGAAGTTTTTCAGGAGGAAGAGTTGAGGAGAGGCCTCATCAAGTGAAAACTTGATGGAAACAGTGGAAGCGGATCGAAATCCATGGAGGAAGAGGAGAACATAGCCCTTGCATCGAAGGGAAAATAGGCGCAACGAAAACTAAAGCATGATGCTTCAAAGGTCAAGTGCTTCAGAGTTGGCGATATGGGCCACTATGCATCTTAGTGTCCTCTGAAGAAGAAGGAAAAATATGAGAAGCATGACCCAAAGGTTGCATCCACGAGAATCAAAGAGGATGAGGTGGCCATGAGTGCCCATGCTTCTCCTAATGGGAAGTGGGGTGATATTGAGTTGTAGTTCTTTGAACTTCAGTTGGGCAGGATCCTTGAGGAGACCACCTCATGCATAATAAATTTCTATGGGGAGCCAATGATCACTAGTAGTGGGATGGAGGAGTTTCAGTGGAGCTAAGGGGTGATGGAGAAGACAGTGCAGTGGGTAGCAGCATTCATTTCTGGAGTAGCGCAGAGCAGAGGAAGCAACAATGCAGTGCAGAGTAGCGCTTACATAGTGCAAAGAAGCAGTAGCACAGAGCATCAGAGGGACAATACAGTAGGTGTCAATAGTTAGATTCTTCAGCACTGAGGTGCATCCGCTAAACACTTGTTTAGTTTTGGGTGTGTTTTCAGTTTCTTCTCTCAACAACTGAGTTGTAGTGTAGATGTAGTGTTAGCAGTGACAGTGCTAGCAGGATAGTAGATGCAACACTTGAGAGGGAGTTGCAGTACAAATGCAACAGTGATAGTGGTAGTATCATGGGAAGTAATACAGTGGCAGCAATAGAGAAGATACTGATGGATTTCAACAACACAGAGGATGCTTCAGGGACAGAGCGATATGCAGTAGGCATTATTGCTATAACACTTTCCTCGCTAAGAGGGAGTGTTGATTTGTGTAGCATCAAAAAGTGCCCTAAGTCTCAAATTTGATGTGGAGGCTTAGACACTTATATTCCAAAGAAACCAGAAACCATTTGTGGAAATTCCATTGGGTTCATGTTTTATTAAAATAATTAATTATTTTAATGGGGACCTTAAGTCTAAACCTAGGGAAATTAAATAATTAAAGGGTATTAATAAAATAGAATGTGAATCTTCTAGAGAATGAAGATCAAGTCATGTTTTAATCTTAGACATTGATTAGAAATCTAATTTGGGCCGTTGATTTGTCAACAAGAAGAAAGGAAGGCTTGAGGGTCATTTGGAAAATACACAAAGATGCTGAATTGATCTAAGATCAAAATTTCTAGGGTGTGGTTTGCTGAGAAATTCGAACTAGAGATCTGAGCAGTGAGGGGAAGAGATAACATCCAGAGAGAAATATTATCTCAGTCTGATGGAGCATCAGTCAGATAGAGGCATAGGTGATCTATCCTAGCTAACGTTGAAGGAAAGGGGCTAACGCAGTGACTGCGTAAGTTCACGTGGAAGAAACGCAAAGGTAGAAGGAAGGGTTTTCAAAATTTGTTGGTGGATCAGTTTTGGAGGCAGGGATCTAGAAAGTGGCACCGGGAAGCTATTCCTCAGCATCCACAGAGGAAAAATGACTTGGAGGAGGGCTAACGTTGAGCGTAGAAGGGGGTGACATAGTGGATGGAATTTCCAGCGCTAGATCTGTGCAGAGCCTATCCAGGGAATTTTTTTCCTTCATCCTGATCAACCGGAGACTCAGTGATTGAGTGAGGTATTTCTCATAAATTATTCTGTCAATATTTCTCTCTGTTACTGAATAACCCTTGAGGGTATTCAAATATTTATTCAGAAATTGCTACTACATAATAATAAAACCCTCATATTTTCTGCACTGATTTTCCTGCATTGGGTTTTTCCGGGGACATTAGTCTAAAAATAATTGTGTCATATGTGTGAATGAATTCCTAGTCTAGTTTCCTTGTTTTTGAATCAATTTTAGTGTAGGCTGCTTCAATAGTGTAGTGCCCTACTCTAATTGACTGACAGTGATATGAATTTTAACATTATTTAGCCCTAAGACCCGCACTTTATTCTTTGAGGACCTCAGGTTGAGGATCCGGACACATGAATCTATTATTAGTGGATGTGACTGATACTATGATGATGATAGCATTTATGGATATGCATGTTTTTTTTATTGATATGATTGTAGCGTTAATGGATATGCAGGTTCTCTATTGATATCATGATGATGATAGATTTTATGGATAGCTATGTTTCCTATTGATGTTACGATGATAATGCCTTTGATGAATATGTAAATTTACCATTGATGTTATGATTATGATAAACAGGAGGGATGTGTCCCATATGTTAACTACTTACATTAGTTCTAATTCAAAATAAACAATGACGAGAATGACTAGGTCATGTTGATGTTTCTAACACTGAGAACTTTGTTACTGATGATTATTGAGTATGATAGGAAACAACTAGAGGAACTCACATATGATGAGTGGATAACATCTGGTTTGATAGAAATTAATATTTTGTCTTTGAAATTCCAAGTTCAGTTTGAAACTTGTTATATATATTACATATACTCTGATGATATGTTAGTGGTTGCAGGAACATGTTAGTTGCTTGGCCGAATGACTCACATATGGGTGATGGGGTTGTACAATTGAA
This sequence comes from Pinus albicaulis, assembly GCA_034641835.2. Lineage (NCBI taxonomy): Eukaryota > Viridiplantae > Streptophyta > Pinopsida > Pinales > Pinaceae > Pinus > Pinus albicaulis. The sequence continues at coordinate 152,926,014 of CM076573.1, forward strand.
TGGAACAACATGGGAGGGGTGGAACAATGTTCCTGATCTCACCCACTAGCACTCCCGTCGTCACTTAGGCTGGAAAGGTCGAAATACCTTCGCCTTGAAGATCACAATGTCATGAGGGCAGGTTCCAAATTTGGTTCGCTCACGAGGATTTCTGGGGGACGTGCATCAAGGCGGATTCCTTGATCCCCAACACCATTAGTCTCACTATAGCAGGCAACATATGAGATGATAGGGGTCTCTATCGTTGCACATATAATTTCCCCTCGTAACCACTGGATACTTGAAGGGAAAGTGGTGTGGCACCCTTGGAATTTCAAGAGAAATTCTCGAAGGGCACGACCGACTTGGCACCCTTGGTATCAGAAATAAATTCTTAGGCATGGCACCCTTGGAACTTTGAATGGAAGTTCTTGAAGGGAATGACCAGCTTGACACCCTCAACATCATTAAAGAAACTAATAATTATAATCAATATATGAAAATCCAACTATTCATATCAAGTGATATAGGATGTTAGAACCAAAGGAATTAAATCAAGAATAAAACTTAGGGTAAGGGATGAATAGGAAGAGATAAAATATTTTACCATGATAACTCTACCCTTTCCATGTTAAAGCAAAATATTAAGTACATAAGACTTAATTAGGCAAAAAGGGGGAAAGAGGGACATAGAGTTAAGTAGAAAAATTTATTAAAAACTTCATTAAGAGAAGAGGGGGGTGAATTAAAATAAGATTAATAAATTAAAATTTGAGAAATTTAGAGAACTTCCATGTGGCAAGATCCAACATAAGAATATTCATCATAAAGGCAAATTGAGGTAGGATAGGGGACCAAATCTGAGACTTATCAATTAACTTCAGTAATAAACACAAATTAAGGAGTAGAAAAGGGGGAATCAAGAGACAACTAGGAGAAGAAATAGGAAGTCTTGTTGGGTTGAGGAAAAATACTATTTTAAATGAATAATTAGGTAAATTATTTTTGGAGTCTTGATGAGAGGGTGACACATGGGTGGGTGAATAATCAAATTTTGAGTTAATAAAAATTAATTATTTATGCATGAAATTCCAAGTGTCACCTATGAAGCCTTCTATAAAAGAAAGGGAAATGGAAGGGAAAAGGACCTTTTGTTTACCCTATTGTTGGATGGAGGAGATTATGTCATTTTGAGTGGTTACGAGCTATAGTGAGTTTGGTGGGATAGAGTATTATAGAGAGGGGACTCTTGAGCCAAGAGGGGCTCACCTCTATCAGCTATCACATTCCTTCGTTGTACAACCCCATTGCAGCTCGGGGGTCTGTGGGGAAGGAGAGTACCCAAGGAGTAGGATGGGAGGTTAATCGGTGGGTCATTACATTCGGATTAAGCACGAAAACATTCAGATTTGGAGGTAGCCGACAAAAAAGGAGCTCAAGTAGTGGCAAGTCAAGTTTGGCTCTCGTCTAAGGGTGAACGGTACATGTGTTAGTTATATTGTGTTTATTATGATGATTTCATGATGCCTAGAATTGTTTTTACTTAGGATGATTTCATTGAGCCTGGATCAACAAGTTAAATAGATGTATGTGTTATGAAGTTAAATTTATAGATTTTGATATAAGTGAAGCAATTTTTATCGAGTTTCAAACTTGTATGATTATGGTTTAAATTCCTAGTTACTGTGTTTAAAAAAAAAAAAAATAGTTAAGGCCTAGCGCTCATCTAGTAAAATATAGGGTTGGTCCCTACAAATAGTTACTTCAATAATTCAGATCTGAATTAATTATGTAATGTAATTTACTTAATAGGATAAGTACACACAGTTGTTGCAGTAGGATTTTTTAGATCTGTTTGGATCTTGGAATTTTCACACTAAGTGGTTTATCAACTTTCTCTACAAGCAAATAAAGGTTTATAAACTATTTCAGAAAGCACCAAAATGGATCAAATTACTTGCCTAATGGTTTATCAACCTTCCAATAAGCACTTTAATGGTTTATCATCCCATTTAGTAAGAAATAAGTGGTTTAGAAAATTATCCAAAAAGCACTTAGTGGTTTATTAGCCTAAATGAGAACTAAGTGGTTTAACTCTCCATTGAGCCTCCCACTTTCCATACAATTTTAATCATATAATTCTAGGGTTTTCTCAACACCATACAGGGAATGCCATCCCAATATCTAGCACTGGTCTAGGAAAATATCGTCCATCCTCTAGTTTTCTTTGTTAGCTTACCCTATTCCTTGTTCTCCTTCAGTTTGTCTGTGCCCTTCACAAGCTTTCGCTCTATTTGAAAAAATGTGTTTTTTTTTCCTTTTCCTCATTGCTGCCTCTTCTCTTCTCTAAGAATCCCCTTCACATCATTGAATTGCCTCTTATTCCTGAGGCAATTTTTCTCCTCGACCTCGACCCAAAAGGAGAATGAGGATGGGCATTGTCCTCTTTGCCCCTCTACTCACTCCATAAATTCATTGTTTTAGCTCCATTAGTGTAAAGGTAGTTCGTTGGTTAGGGTGAGATATCAAGGAAATTAAATGAAGTCAGGTATGGGCCTGCTCACGACACGCCACAAGAAACTCAACACACATGCAATAGGAAAGCCCCTTAGAGCTTTGGATCCGTACGTCCCTCCTTTCAGCCAACCATAAATTTACTTCCACATATATTTACATAAACATATAATTCACATAGTTGTGTTTACATACATAGAGTGTTATGAAAAAGGGTTGTTACAAAAAAAATAACTATCATAATAATTTCATTTTAAAAAATAATTTTAATCCTAGTTTTTACTTTCATTACAATACAATTTATATCACAACATACCATAATATATTTATAAAAAAGTGCATTCAAAATAAATTATAATTTAACAAATTTCAACATATTTATGTCCACATTTTTATTATTATTAGATATATTAGCCAAATATGGTCTAAACTATCACAACTACCCCTTTTCCATACCAACTGATATGATTTTTAGATTGTAGTTTTCAATCCATCATATCAGTGCATATGATGTGACTTGAATTGAAGATTCACATGGCTTAGACTTTGATTCCCGACATATTAACATAATGTATGTGAAATACAATCAGCCTTGTTGGGAAAGGAAATTCATATTTTCACTTGTTGCTTTCTTTTTCTAGTTACCTTCCATCGCTTTTATCTCTCTAATTATTTGAAATTGCCTTGCTTCCTTAAGATTTCAAATTGCATTGTATTGTCATTTTCATACCATTATAAGAGAAGAAATTGAATCAATGTTCTTGTTGTACCGTGATTACTGTTACTTAACAAACCTTCATCTTAATTATAAGAAAAGCGTGTTAATCTCTGGTTTATATGGTATTTTTTAACTCAATTTCACTTCATTTGTTCAATCTCCTTCTTAAGGGCTTGTATTCTTTTAAAATACTTCCACAATCCCTTACTAAACTAGCAATGAATTTATAGATTGAATATTGGTAAAATTCCTTGAATTTGAAGTAGGCATTCATTCTTCCTACAACTATAATATGTTTATAATAAAGTTTGCACCTAATATTTTGGGTGCATTGGGATTGTGGTTAGTACAAATTCCTACCTTGTATAATAATATCATGAACACACAAAGGAAACCAAGATTACAATAATAATAAGAAAGTGAAAAATTTATTATCCAAGTGTTACAAGCTAATCAGGTCAATCCACTTTATGAATGTGGGATAGACCAAAAAAACATGCCAAAGTGAAATAAAGCACAAAAGCATAACATAACCTAAAGTTCAAGTGACTATATTAATGCCTATTTATAATATTTCGCTGACCATTATAATCTTATATTTACTTCAACACTGAAGGGGTCATCCCTATCATACTATTTTGTTTTAAAAAAATTACAAATTAGTTTTAATAATATCAACAAGTTCTAGATACATGAACCAAACTCATATTTAACTAAACATAAGGTGGTGAGATTTAAGTTATGATATTTCATATAATAAGAAAATAAATATTCCATTTTAAACTAGTTATTCGTGAGCCACATCCATTATAAAGATCACATATTAATTAAAATACATCCACATTGGAACAAAAATTTTAAGGTAAAAACGTCGATAGCCCATAGATTTACAATTCAACAATCATATCATTCTATTTTACATTATGATAACTATAGATACAACAAAATCGTGTGATAGAACATTGTGAATACACTAGGTATAGTTCACCTAGGAGTGGAGGTTTTATCTTAGTTTTTTCACTGCTTGTGTTCCCTTGTTGTTGATTACGTTTATATGTGTACAATGATGAATCCTGATCGAATGTTGTTGACTCATCAGTTGAAAGTTCCAACCTACACCTTGGGTTCTCTTCTTCCCCACAAAACCCCAAGCTGAAATGTGATCGTAAGTAGAATAATAATGCTAACTGATGGAGGAGAGCACTTCCAACTTGAGAGTCCCCTCTCTAATGGCCTTCACTTCACCAAAATCACTATATGCTTCATAGTCACTCAAAATATCATTATTTAATCCATCCATTAATAGGAAAAAAATGATCCCTTTCCCATAGCTTGCTCATTATTTTAAAGCAGGCTTCATAGGTGACACTTGACACTTCATGCAAAATAATTATTTTTATTAATTTAAAATTTCGATTATTCACTGACCCATGTGTCAACCTCTCAGCAAGGCTCTCCTAAATTATTTACTTAAAAATTATTATTCAAACATAATATTATTCCTCACTCCAACATCAATCTCTATTTCCTCTCCTATTTGTCTTTTGATTTCCCCCTTATGCTCCTTAATTGTGTTCATTACTGAAGTCAATTGGTATGTATCAGATTTGGTCCCCCAACTATACCCTACTTTAACTCAATTTGACTATTATATGGAGATCCTTATGTTGGATCTTGCCACATGGAGGTTCTCGCATGAACTTAAATTTATTATTCTTTATTTTCATTCACCACTCCTTTTTCTTAATGAAGTTAAACAATTTTAAGATTAATATTTCTAATTAACTCTATGTCCCTCCCCCCTCACCCCCCCCCCCCCTTTTCTTATTAAAACACTTATTATCTATCTAATATTTTCTAAATGTGGGAAGGGTAGAGTTCTCAAGTGGTCCAATATTTATAATTCTTCCTATTCTCCGTTCACCCCAATGTTTATTCTTGATTTAGATAACTTGGTTCTAAAATATCATTTACCATATTATGTGAATTAGTATGATTATCATATATTAATTATATTATAGTAGTTTATTCTTGATGCCAAAGGTTCCAAGTCAGTCGTGCCCTTCAATAACTTCCTTTCAAAGCTCCAAGGGTGCCACACCAATCAGTTTCTTCTTAATTCCAAGGGTTCCAAGTTGGTCGGGCCCTTCAAGAACTCCCTTGAAGTTCCAAGGGTGCCATGCTACTTTCCCTTTAAGCATCCAATGACTATGAGGGGAAAAAATAGGTGCGACGATGGAGACTGATATCCTCTCCTACATATCCCTCTACAGTGAGACTAATGGTGTCGAGGATCAAGGAATCTACCTTAATGTATGCTTCTTGTTGGGCCTCCAATTTCACATTATTTTTTTGATGAAACCATTCATTTTCGCATCATTTTATTCACCCATTTTCATCATTTTTAACCATATTTATTCATAGATGCACCAAATTAATGCATACAAGTTTACATGGTTTATTATTATTATTTCCATTTTTTTAATGAATTAAGAAGTAGTTTTATTGGTTTTACTAATGACAGTTTGTCAAGTTCAAGTTTCTGTAGTTTAGTTAAGTTTTCATAGATATCTCTATGGTTGAGGTAGTAGAAACACTCTAGAAGGAAATTTGACACTTGGAATTGGTTTATACAAACTCCAATATGAATTTTTATTGGTAAAAATCCACCCAACTCGCACATGTGGACCTCCAACAAAATATCAAAGGAAAAACACAACAGTTTTGACAAGTAAACTTAAAATGCATTTTCTAAGCAAATCAAAATGAATTTTGGAAAAATAAAACATGGGTTTTTTTAAGCATGAGCCCAATTAGGTTCTCTCCAACACTTTTTCTCAAATTCCTTACCATTTGAGATATTTTATGGGTTCTTTGGAGAATTCTTTTGCGGATTACGTGGAAAAATCGTTTTCCAATCCGTCATTCAATGCACAGTCACAAAAAAGTTTGAACGAGATATTATTTAGAAAATTCATGGAAAGGAGATCATTCTTATTATATCTGGGAATATCTTTGATCCTAGGATCCATCAAATAAAATTGGATTTTATTTTCAAAACTGATCTCATGAACAAAACTCAAGCAAGAAAATTCAGATTTTGTTAATTGTCTCAAAACTATAAAATTGTAGTCTCTTTGATGAGAGGAGAGATCAAAGATGTCAAGAATGAATATTAGTTTGTAATTTTTGTTGTTGGTTGAAGAAGAAAAAATTGTTTTTTTTAATGAATGAAAACTTTGTTATGGCGCAATTATGAATGTGATTGGCGGTTTCAGTCTGTGATCTGATTTTTTAAGCATCTCATGCTCACCAAGAGTGCCCCTTGAGGATGTATTTATTATTATTATTTTTCAATTTCTTATGCTTTGCAATTATATCAAAATTTTCTTCATTCAATTGTTCAATTTATTTAGATGTTTAGTTTTATTTTAATGCTCTGTTTTTTTAACTAAAATTGTACTCATTTCTCCTTGTTTCTTTACAGGTCAAGCACTCGATAATAAACAAAAAAATTCTTCAAGTATCTGCTTTCATTTTCATTGTTGTTCTAATCATTATTTTGATAGATATGATTGGTTCTCGATAGAATAAACACATTAGTAATCTTTTCATTCTCTTGCACTTGAAATTTTGTCAACAAATCATTGTTTTTCACTACTTTCTATAATAGTTTTAAATTCCAAGTATTTATAATAGTTGTGATTTCAATTTGCTATTTATATTTCATTTCAGTTTTGCATAAATATTGAAATCTAATCTCCTAGCTCATACGGTGTAGTGTACTTCGCAAGCTCACGTATCCGGATTGACATATTGTTGGCGAAAAATAAGGTCTCGCGGGCAAGACCCAGGTTCACAGGGTTGTGGCCAACAAGGGTCCGGTGTAGTCTAGTAACACG